>MKEJ01105995.1:0-11163 GCA_001753735.1 Embelia ribes
TTCCCCTCACGTCCCCGAGGTCACTGATTTTTGGGGCGTGACACGTATTCGGGATAAAGAACATATGTGTGCCTTCTTTCTTATTTATGTTAAGCATTTAGCTTGAAGTATTATAAGTAAACAGTGCAGTTTATTATGTGTTGAAGTTGTTGTTTATTCTTCTTTTTATTGTTTAAGTTGTTGTTGGCGTTGGTCTTATTTTCAGTTGTAGTTGTGTTGTTATATATATACTTCTTGCAGGTAGGCTATATATATATTTTGATATTGTGATTGTTGTAGTTATATGCTTAGTATCACTCTGCTGAAGCGATTATATTGTGTGGGCGAGAATGGCATAATCGCATTGTATTTTCCTTTTTTTTCTTTTTCTTGTCTCTACTTTTTCTTTTATTTTCTCTTTTCATTTCTTTTTTACTAATATCCCCGGGTATCTCAGAATTTGGGACATGACAAACTTTACCTTCTTAGTCATCACTTGAGCTAAGTTCGGGCCTATCAAGACCGTATTTCCAGCCTCAATCGAACATACTTGGGATTTGCAAGTTTGAATGTATAGTGCTTTATAGGCGGTTGTTCCCAAGGTGGAGTGATAACTATTATTGTACACAAATCCTATCAAGGGGACGCAGTCCTTCCAACTACTGCTGAAATCCAAAATGCAGGCCCTTAGCATATATTCGAGAGTCTAAATTGTTCTTTCAAATTTTTTGTCTATCTATGGGTGAAATATTGTGCTCATAAACAACTCCATACCTAATGCTTTTTATAGACCATTCCAAAACTAGGATGTGAAGCGTTTGTCTCTGTCTGATATATTTGACATTGGAATTCCATATAGTCGTACAATCTATCATAGATATAGTTGAGAAAGCGTCTCCACTGAGTCAGTCTACTTTATTAGAGGGAAGTGAGCTGCCTTAGCCATCCTGTCCACAATAATCCAAATAGTATCATTCTTCCATTGAGTCTTTGGTAGTCCTACTACAAAATCTATAGTGATAAACTATCCTTTCCAGGTTAACACTTCGAGAGATTGTATTAGTCCTCCAAGTCATTGATGTTCCATTTTGACTTGTTAACATGTTAGGCATTTTGCTACATATTCTGCTACATCTTTCTTCATTTTCAGCCACCAAAATTGTCTGTTAAAATCATGGTACATCTAATTCCACCAAGATATACCACAGATCGAGAGTAATGCAAAATGCGCAATAGTTATTCCCTCATAGATGTGGGTACAAAAAAAAATTCAGATGTTTGAGCTTTCCTTTGTCTTCGATACCCCATAATTCTGATCTTTCTTCTTCTTTCTAACGTAGTTTTTAATAGTAATCATCGTTATGCTAAGCTTCTATTGCTTTTTCAGGAAGAGTTTATTGCACTAGTAAAGAACATAGGGTGGCATGTCCTTCTGCCTCTACCACTTCCAATCTAACGTCATCCAATATTCGTAACATCTCCCATTTATTGGCAGCAAGAGAAGCTTAGGTACATCTAGTCTTTTGACTTAATGATTATGCTACTATGTTGGCTTTTTCAGGGTGATATTGAAGTTCAAAATCATACTAATTAAGGTATCCCATCCATCATCTCTGTCGTAGATTCAAGTCCCAATATGTGAAGATATATTGTATACTTTTGGGGTTCGAGAAGACTTTGAATCTTTTGTTGCATGAGTAGTGCCTCAAAATATTAAAAGCAAAGACCATTACTGCTAGTTAAAGACCGTGAGTCAGGTAGTTATGGTCATGATTCTTTAGTTGTCAAAATGCATAAGCGACCACTCTTTTAGTCTGTATCAAAACACCTCCAAGTCCCTCCCGAGATGTCTCATAGTAAATGTATAACCTAAGCCTCATTTGGGGATGATAAGAATCGGATTCATATTCAAACTTTTCTTCAATTCCTGGAAAAATCATTCACATTTCTCATCTCTTTCGAATTTAACTCATTTATGAGTAAGACGAGTTACAGTGGCCACTAAACAAGAAAAATCATAGACGAATCTATGATAGTGGTCATCTGGGCCAAGGAAGCTACAAATCTCGAACACATGTAGATACAGCCTTGACTTTATCCTCATCTACTAATACTCCTTAAGCTAAGACTACGTATCCTAAAAACTTTACTCTGGATAGCCAAAACTTACCTTTCAAAAGTTTGGCACACAATCAATGTTCACGGAAGGTTGATAGGACTATTCGCAAGTGCTCTTGGTGCCCTTCTTCAGATTACAAATACATGAGTAAGTTATTAATGAATATGATAACGAACTTAAACAGATAAGCATAGAAGACCCGATTTATCAGGTCTATTGATACAGGTGGGCTATTTGTTAGCCGAAATAGCATAACCAAAAACTCATAGTGGCCATTGCCCATGCAAAAAGTAGTCTTTGGAATATCTTCTTCGTTAATACATAATTGGTAATTTCCCATCCGAGGTCAATCTTAGAGAAGCATCTAGATCATCTCAGTTGGTCAAGCAAATCGTCAATTCTCGGAAGTGGATATTTGCTCTTAATAGTCACTTGATTCAATTTTATGTAGTCGACGCACATTTGCATAGATCAATCTTTCTTCTGAACGAATAATACTGGAGTGCCCCAAGGTGATATGCTAGGTCTAAATCCCTTTCTTTCTAGATCTTCTAACTAAATCTTCAATCTTTTGACTCAGCAGGGGCCATATGATACAGAGCGATAGTTACAAGAAGAATATCAGGAACAAGATCAATGGCGAATTCAATTTCATGAGTATGCGGAAGCCTACACAGATCATTGGGAAATACGACTAGGGACTTTGATACTACTAGAGGTAAGGATGGCAATTGGTTTGGGTTGTTCTGCTCAACCCAGAATAAAACCAATCTAAATGCATTTGGGTTGGTTTAGGTTGGGTTAAAAATAAATGTGGATTGAATTTGGGTTCAAACCTAAATCAACTAAGTGAGTTGTGGATTGGTTTCGGTTGGGTTGGTTTTGGGTTAAAATTGGATTGAATGTAGTGCATTTGAAATGATAATTCTTTTTTATAATTTTCTTTTAGAAAATATAATTTAAAAAAATATTTAATCTATTAAATAAATTTAAAAAATGTATATATTTTTTCTAAAATTATTTTCTTAAAAATTCAATTTTTTGAAATTTACTATTTTCTTGGATCGGGGCGTATGTATTCATATGTTTATGTTATGTATGTATATGTGTATGTACGTACATTTGTATATTTATGTGAGAGACAAAATTCAAATTTTTTGCTAGAGAAGAGCCATGTAATAAGTGAAATTGCGGGAAATTGGTTGAAAATAAGAGAAAAAGGGGGACATTTGGTTTGCGTTGGTTTGGATTTTATAGGTTGGTTTAGGTTTCGGTTAGATTGGTTTATGTTTGGGTTGGAAATATTTTGGTTTAGGTTTGATTTGGTTTGAAAAATTTTTGGGTTTTGGTTTGATTTGCGTTGCTTGATTGTGGGTTAGTTAGTTTGGATTGACCCAATTGTCATCCCTAACTATAGGTAACTGAGTGTAGGGAGGATCATCTTTAGATACAGAGAGGCTAGCTAGCAAAATGCTAAGATTGTCCTTCACTCGCTTCCCTTGGAAGCTTGGTGATATGCATTCCCCTATGAAGTGAATGCGAATACCCTAAGAAGTCAACAAAGTTACTCATCTATTGTCGCAGTCGATTATAACCTGGTAGCACACTAGCCAGTCCATTCCCATAATGATGTCACTCATATCCAATACTATTAAGTCACATGAAAAATGGTGATCCGCAATCAGTACTTCACAGTCATGACAGTACAAACAAGGCACTTTACTTATACCAATAAGACTATCTATAGACAATCGAGTATAAAAATTGTCGGATACCAAACCCAAAGATTTTACAAACCAAGCAGATATAAAGGATCATGATGCACTTGTATCAAAAAGAACAATAACCCATGAAGATAAGAAAGGCAAAATACCTTGGATTTTGGAAGCCTCTCCCAGTTCTAGGATAACTTGAGTTACCGCATATATAAGAGCCTGAGGGGGCAGTTGAGTTGAAGCCGAAACTGACCAATTTCTACCTAATCAGGCTCTAATAGTGACATATTAAAGGTGTTAAAAATATGCATTTATAGCTTTAATGTGCAATTAATGCATAACATGTAGAGTATTTTGGTATTATGTGTTTTATTATGCATTTCAGGTAAAAATATGGAAAATGATTGGTTTTAAGCCCGAAATGAAATAACTTTGATGAGGCAGAGTTTTCATAGACTATTGACAAGTCATTTGAATAATTAAAGATGCTTTAAGGCTTATTGAGAAGTATACAAAGGCCAAAAGTTGGAAAAAGAGCTAAGAAATCAAGAATTCGATTTAGCTAGTAGTTGATCCAATCAAAACCCCACTTCGTCCCATTGAAACCATTATTGGTCCGGAAAAAAAGTTAGAGTCAGAAAATCACGTCTTGGGTAATTAATTTTGAAGCTCCCATTTTATTATTAACTTCCTATCAGAAAACATGTTAAAACTCATCCAACGGCGGAGATTTAATCCTAATTGATATAAACTTATATTAACCCTAGCCTCCATTCCATGGGGAGCACAAAATTCATTAGGATTTAAGTATTTTTTTTCTCTTCCTTCTCTCTATACAATTTTGAAGAATTAAGAGAGGGAGAGGGTGAGGGTGGAGGTGTGACAACTTTATCTCTTCATTTTTTTCTTCTTTTGCATGATTGTAAGATCATTTTAGCACTTTTGTTTATTTAATAAAATTTTAGTTCTTATTCTTTTTTTCATTACTTTCGTAATTTTAGTTATTCAAATCTTATTTTTATTTAGTTTCTCAATAGATTATTTACTATCTTCGTAGTATGAGGTTAGAATAGTTATACCTTTGATTAGTGTTCAATCGAAACAATTGTTAGCTTGCTATTTAATAATAGAATATTGTTTCAATTAATTTTTTTATTAGCATAATCGTGTTTTATTATTATAATTGCAAGAATCGCTATTAAGTATGTCTTTTATTGAGTTTTCTGTGATGTATATTGTTCTTATCGATTTGAGTATGTGTAACTAACTTCTTTCTTGCCATAAAATGAGTAAGGTAGTTAGTTTATCCCCTAATGAATAATAATTGAACGGAATTTTTAAAATCTAAATCGGGACTAATTGGTTATAGATTCTATAATTTTTAATTTGTCTAATCGGTCTAGGAATTATTTAGACTTAGTTATGGTGTCTGACAAATACCCGATGACACTCTAAATTGAAATAAACTATATTTAGCGCATTAGTGAGTTTATAATTAACTTTAAATGGAGTTCAATTATTATGAATTAAGGAAGAACACAAAACTAATAGAGTCACTCAAACGGGAGCACAATTTTAAATAAATTGTTTTACTAATTTTAATTTAATTTTTTTGCATTTATTTCCCATTCTCGGAAATGCGAATTTATATGTTTAGAAGTAGAAGCAATTTAATTAATTGTTAATTGGTTTGAAACGATAAAGTGATGAACTCTTTAGAGTTATCTAGGATTCAATAAACGGTCTTACTGATAAGACTACAATTTTTCCTAGTATACTTGCTAAGTAATCTTTCCGGTGTGTAGTTTAGGGATCGATCAAATTTTTGGTATCATTGTCAGGAACCTCTCTTAAGATGGTTTGCTAAGAAGTTTAATTTCCCTTATTGTTTTCTATTTGAATAACAATTCCTTCTGATTTTACCTCGTCCACTTGAGGTAGAATCTTTGTTCTTTCTCACGTTTGGTAATTATTGGAATTTAACAATTTCAGTAACTACTCATTTGCAAAAGCAGCTCCTGCAATCCAAGGCTAACGAGAATCCACCGACACTTATCATGGATCCTACAAAACCACGTCCTATAAATCCTATAGATCCACCTCTTGTTCCAATCGATGTCCATAGGGACGACAATTTCGAAATCCATCATGATTATGGTGGTAATCATAATAATAATAATTATAATGGAAATAATAATAATAATAATAATAATAATAATAATCTAAATCAAGTTTTGAACACACAACGAATGATGCAAATGTTTCAAGCCATGTTTGGCAATATAAATCTGACCGATAATGCTCCTGCTAATGGTCATATTGATCCTCCAGCTCCTATCCCTCCCCCAGTTCCACAACCCGTCCATTATTAGTATGGCTATCAAATGCAATAGTTGGCCAACATCTATAGTAAAGTGCACAACAACCACAATACGGTGGCCAATAGTCAAAGTATGATGGTTAGCAACTACAACATGCTCAACAATTTTCGCAGCATCCATAATATTTTATCAATCCTTTATATGTCCCTGCAAAACTAATTATTCATCCGGTGAAGCTATGCCCTCCTCCATACATTATTTTGCCATTTAATGTACAAGGCGTGTTTAAGGTTAAGCTAAATATGTTGCGAAACATACAAGAATTTTATGGGTTAGACAGCGAGAATACATATAGATTTCTCAGTGATTATATCACCATGTGTTCCGCATTGAGTGAGCCTCGTGTTGATGAGAAAATAGTTTGTATAGGTAGCTCCAAAATTTATGGCAAATTTTGGAGAAAATAAAATTTCAACCCAAACTGCATTATAATAAGTGGTCGAGTCACTAATGTTCAAGAAATTTGGCCTCCTATTTAGCTAAACATGTTGATCAATTTCATACATAACAGTGCAAAAGGAAAGTACTTTTATAAAAATTTTGGATTTTAATTTTATCGTTGAAATTAAATTAATATTTATTTGTATGGACTTGATGGAGCGAGTCGATGATGGTTGACCGAACTCCAAAGTGTTTACTAACATACCATATTGGGTGAATAATCAAACCTTCTGACATATTAAAGGTAATAAATAGTTATGCTTATAAGCCTAGTCATATATATATTTAGATTTAATTTACGGCTTCAACATGGGGAAAATGAATTTATTAATAAGAATTACAACTTTCGCATATTTGGCATTGGAAGTATATATAATGGCTCTAGGTATCCCTCCAACCGGCTTTGTTGCAAGTAATCCTATATAACTATATTAAGCACATAAAGTATAAAATTAGAGCTGCAAGTAAGCCTATATTACTTGTAATTCTAGTTGTGCAATTTCAAAAATATAATACACAAAATATGCATAGATATGGGTGTTCCTAAATCTCATCATAAAACAAGATCAAATTTGAGTATCCTCCACTTCTAGATATGCTTGCATTGAATAAGTATTCGACTTCTATATGAAGACGCGATTGCTCTTATAAAAGTTTGATTTGGGATAAACTGTTCATCTATATACAACAATTATACATAATAAAATTCATAGAGGTGTTGACTTATCAATTTGTTGTACTGTACTTCTCCCAATCAGGGGAGTACAATATCATTTTATTACTTAACATGAAATGTTTCACAATGTATTCATAGGAGATTATTTTAATTATTGCTCCAGTTATAAGAGAAAAAGAAAGATTCATATCAAGTTAGACACCAATAACAAATGTGATGATCTTTATATAAATTGCTTGGGGAAATATATTAAAAGATTTGAGTAATGCCTGAGGATATAAATATTTTGGGATACTACAAATCTGATTGGTTCGAAAAGATGAAAGGAATGAAAGAAGGAAATAAATAGAAAAAGAAAAAAGAAAAAAGAGTTTGTTTGTGGTTTGTAAGAGACTCAAGTGCAAGACGCGGAGGTTGGTTAACAATATTATAAATCCTTTCTTCCGCCATCAAAGAAACAAACCAATGGATAATAAGATTTTGCACAAAATATTGTATGACTCTATCGGCAAGACAATTGACCACTACTTATTGATCAAATCAAAGAACTAACCAATTTGCTATACGGACTCAGGTATTCAAAGATCTTAGTCAATTCTTAACAGTAGAAGATATTGATGAACATCTCAAACGACAATTGGTCAAATAAATTTTAATGATTTACATGTATCCAAATGAGGGGGAGATAATGAGAAATGATTATGGAATATTATTTTCACAATCATCCAAGGGAAAGTGTAATGAATGTAGTGCACGTGGATGATTGAAAAATCCACGTACCTATCTGACTTTGGCAACACCCTCTTCAATATGCAAAGACTTGTCTTATTCTATTATTGAGAATAAGTACTCGGCTTTTGTTTATAAATAGACAAGGGAATGGACGCAGAAGTGCACACATTAAAAAGAGATAAATAAGAGAAAATCAGTGTAAGAATGGAGCTAGTTTTGTCCAGATTTCAAATTTTTATTTTATATGTACCACTTTGTAATATCTCGTTCTATATAATTCAGTATTAGCCCCATTGATTAGGCCAAATTAGTATTAATTTGAGGCTAAATCATGTAATTCTTGCATCTCTTATTTTACTTTACTACAGATTATTTTATTTCCCTTTTAGCATGTTCATAACAGTAGAAGTATTATAAAAATAATTTTCTTTGTTGGGAGGTTGGTTAAAATCCAATGCGCAACGAAGATTTGGAATTCAACAACAGGGATCTTGGAAGGTTTTTGGGCAATTTTGGAATCAAATGGGAACCAAATGTGAAACAGAAAAACATAATCAATCGAGAATTTGTTTCGCAATCAATCGTGATGTTTTGTGTTGGGCCCAATTAGCCCAATTGACTAGGTCTTCTACAGGAAAATAAATTATCTTTGACTGTTAAGTAGTTATTTAGCTTTATTTATTTTCTATTTGGATTTTATTTCCTTGTACATCTTATATATACTCACCTAAGACATGTGCTCTAATAAAATATTATGAGGTCTTTACGTGAATCAAATAGGAAAAAATTTCATAGTGAAGTGTGAGGTGAAGATTTCAAGAGGTTTTTTCTTGGTGGCATAGACTCAAGGTAAAATCCACTTTAGCTAGGTAAGACCGAAATAATTGCTATAATATTTATGGAGGAATAACCGTTGGGTGAACCCTTTCACTTTTGATGTTGATTTTCTTTCTGCTGTGGACTTGATCTTATTATCTTATCAGTTATTGCTAGTGGTGGATTTTGTTGTTATTGTGTTGCTCTTTTGCATGATTGGTCTTAGGTGTGAGATTAATTGCTAGAACTCTTTGATTGATTAGGGACGGTTTATCATGCAACAAATCGTAACTGAATGAAGTCATTGTAGATAAAAACAAGAGATAAAAATTGGTTTCATTAAATTTGATGGGTCAAAGTTTGCTTATTGTAAGATGCGAATCATAGATCTTGTTTATAGGAAATAATTGAAGAATCCCTTGAAAGAAAAATCGAAAGATATGAAGCAATACAAGTGGGAAGTTTTAAATCACAAGGCTCTTGTGTGGTGTGAATTTGTTGCATGTATTACATGGCCTTTGACTTTATAAACAAGATGACAATCACAATTCTCATGGAGTGTTATCGGATACGTACAAAAACCCATCTTTGATGAATAAGGTACATCATACAGGTCTTCTCTTCAATATTTGGATGGAAGATAGTACTTCAGCCTTGAAGCACTTTAATAAGATCAAGAAAATCATAGCCAGCTTGAATTCTGTTGGAATTAATTTTGATGATGAGCTAAAAATTTTGACGTAGTTGGCCTTGCTACCTTAGAGTTGGAACGGTCTAGTTAATACTATTAAAGCTGTAGGGAAAGCAAAGTTGAAGTTTGATGAAGTGCGAGATTCAGTAATCAATGAAGACATTCAAAAATTAGACACGAGTTCAGGTTTGCAATCATCAAGCTCTGCTCTTTAGATAGAAAGTAAGCGATAAAGTGTTTGGTCAAAGAATGAAGGCGGTGGTAATAACAAAAATTCCATTGTTGGTTTGACGAGATTCTAGGATTGGAAACAATGAGAGCACTACGATCAGCGTGTCCCTCGTCGAAAACAAATATATTGGCGAATTGTATGGATGAGGATATTGGAAATATACTTATTAGTGTGGACGGTTTGTTTGAGAATATGAATTGTAAGATCTTAAATTTGGGGTGCTCTTACCATATGTATTCCAATAGAATGTATTTTACAAGTATGAGTAATCAAGGGTTGCATAGTTCCCTTAGGTGATGACACGATTTGTGATGTCGAAGTTATAAGAATGGTTAAACTCAAGACTCATAATGACTCAAAATAATTAAGGGAGGTAATTCGTACCTGGCCTTCCGAAGTACTTTATTTCTTTGGGGCACTATGATGCTCAAGGATACACATTTAAGGGTCAAAGCGGAGCTCTGAAAGTGATAAAGAAAGGTCGTGTAGTTCTTGAAAGTAACAAGATCAAAGAGCATCTATAGGTAATAAGTAAAAAAATCAATGAACATTTACAGGTTAACTTCGGCAAGCTGAGCTATAATTGCTTCAGTTTTCTCTATGAGTATTGATGCAAGTCCAAGTTCGTACGGTGGCAAGGCGTTGAATTTTAACGTCGATAGTTATGAGATCATTCTTGGCAAGGTGGATGGTGATTTTTCTGTAGTCAATGGGGTTTTGCTCAGAAGGAGAAGGTTTATGATGGTAAAAAAATCGTCAATAAAGGTTCGACAAAAGTCATAGGATTTACATAATGGCTAGTCCATAAACATTTCGATAGGGTCTTATCTAGTTTAAATATTTTGAATGAGTTCGTCGATAGGCGAATTAATCGCGTTCATCTCAGTAAGAGGTGGAGGTTGTAAAAAAAGGATTAAAAGAATGAAACAATGACATTCAGTAAAGTACGTTGTGCTTTGATTGTATGATCGATCCGATATTTTGCCAAATGTGGAGATTATTGGAAGATTGGCTTAAATCAGGTGCACAACGAAGGTTAATAAATCAACAGCGGGTATCTCAGAAAGCTTTTAGGTGGTTTCAAAATCAAACGGGAGTTAAATATGCAAATAGAAAAACACAATCAAATAGGAATCTATTTTGTGATCAATCACAATATTCTGCATCGGACACCATTAGCCCAATTGATCGGGCCTCCTACATTCCAATCAATTGGTTTTGGCGGTTTAGCTTTATTTGTCTAATCTTTAGACTTTATTTCCTTATACACTATAAGGCCCCAAAATTTTCCGCTATCACTGTAGCAACACTGTAGCATTTTTTATATAAAAATGAACATTGATTTTACGGGATAAAAATTAGCTTCAGTAGGTCAACAGCA
>MKEJ01106007.1:0-27610 GCA_001753735.1 Embelia ribes
GCTCATTCCATCCACTAAGATTATCTTGGACGTTTTCACCATAGTTTGGGCATCATCTATATAGTTGGGCTATAGACGATACTTTTTTATCATGTGTTTTTTATGCTGGGGGAACTTCACTGACTTCAGTAACTGGTATCCCTTCCGACACATTTGTTTACCTATAGCTCGTCCATGGACGGATTGCTACTGTAACGCCCTGGAATTTCACAATATTTTTCGAGCATGTTATTCACACAATATCGCACATAGTGGAAAGAAATAAATCCCAAATAAATATTTAAATTCTCAACTTCTCATAAAACATCTACTCGACTAAAATAATTTGCCCAATTTATTTGAAAATACCAAGCATCTCAAAACAAATTATCATCTTGGCTCGATAACCTACAATTTTAAAAATAAATGAAACATTATTCTTGAATCACTAAAATAAAGAAACACTAAAATAAGCAGCACCACTACCCACAGATTCGAGTGAGTTCCACTAAATCTAATTGTGGATGTGAACTACACCTATTACCGCCCCTATTTGGGATACAAAATAAATCAAAACAAGCAGTTAGTTTTACTATGCTTGCGAGTAGAATAACAAGAAAATATATACTTGTGAACATGAAAAATCAAAGCACAACAACATATATCTCAAAACTACTCAAAAAAGAAATAATGAATGAAAATACTTATTTAATAACACCACGATTATTCTCTTTTACAATACTCAGTTCTCATATTTTTACACGTTAACACCACATTTTAACACATACACTCCACAGGTTATGGCTCTCCCATGGCTTTATACGTAAAAGTTTAAAGGGTCAGTCCTCGCACCTTCTTATGCATCATCAATTTAGGGTCAATCCTTAAATAAGCACATTCTCCATTTAAAAGGGTAGTTCCCGCACCCTCTAAATGTAAAACTCTGTTTATTTGCTCAATTCAAATGTTCTCTTCATATTTTCTTCTTTCAAATATAAGTCAACTCAATTTTTTCAATTTTCACTATTTATAATAGCACATAAATTTTCTACCACACAATAGGGCACAAAAAGCACATAATCACAACTCAGAAATATAATCGCACATAGACTTGTGGTTCTAATCACACTAATACAATAAATTCTAACCGCAACTATGATTGTGCGTAGAAGATTCCTCAAAATAAGATACCGAAGCAACCCTAGAATTTCTCCTCTTTGAGCACCGACAGAAACGAATAACCTACACGGAACACATGTATATTTCACTATCAATTGACTAATTAAACCTCATCATATCGATTTAAATAAGTAGGGTTTGTTAGGGATCAAAGAGATATGGAATGGATTTATGAGAAATTTACTTTAATACTATGACGATTAAGAGTAGAATTCGATTCCGCATTTGGAACGTCAAATGGAATGATCAATCACCAAGAATTGAGGTTTTCTTGGCTCAAGATCTCCCTTTTCGCCCTTTTTCACCTATTAATTCGAGAACATGTGATAATAACTGTTTTTATTTTGCCCCATGAGTAAAAATATAACATTCTGAACTTTAACAGTTCGATTGATCGAACCAATACTTGGATTGATCGAACTTCGCTTGTCAAATTTTTAACAGTTAAATCGATCCAACCATTACGTGGATCAATCAAACTTCATTGGTCCAATTTTCAACTCTCCACTTCGAATTTGCTTTTGGTCAAAACACAAAAATTGTAAATAATTGATAGACCTAAATCGTACTTACGGTTTATGAGTTATGCCCAAAATACCAAACTATTGTTCGGAAAACATTATTCAGAAACGTTATTTCACGTTGTTTGATATTTTAAACTCATCGAGTATCTCTTCAACAATTGTTAGATTGTTAAACATATCGTTTTAAGTTATAAACCTTAAAATTAAGATTATCCTGGGGACATACAATTTTGCTGAAATTCGGCAAGAAAATTGGTGTTGGTAAGAACATATTTGGCTAAGGCGACCAAGAAGATGAAAAGTAGGCAAACCAAAAGCGGAGACACTTGTAGTTCCAAGAAAGGGATCTTGTTATAATGAAACTTGTTTCTCATCAATCCAAGGCCTTCAAAAACTTGCATAAAGACTTGATTCAGAAGAATGAAGGCCCTTTTCCGATATTAAAGAAGGTAGAAAAGGTACCGTATGAGGTGATATTACCCCCAAAATTACACATGCTACATCTGGTCCTCCATTTAAGCTTGTTAGAAGACCCAAGATGAGGAGAATTACGTGTACGACTCATTATCACCATCAGCCATGATCAAAAGGTAAAGAAGATACTTGCCCATTGGGTAATTCTATATCGGGAATGCACCTCAGCTATATAAAATACTAGGTGAAATAGGAGAATCGATCGGCAGACAAATCAAGATGTGAATGAGAAGACACATTATGGAAATTTAAGGACAAGGTGTCCCGGTTTTACGAATAGTATGAGATGAGGGCGTTGCCAAATTTAATGAGGGAGACTGTCACGGGTCACATGGATGTGACACATCTTACCATTAGAGTGCTAGATAACTCGGAAAGAAAAGAGTAATGTAAGATTTCAGAAGATCTCAGAATGATATAAAAAATACTATGATATTCTTTTGTATTCTAGATCTATAAGGAGAATTCTATTATGCAATAAAATATTAAAGATTTGGCTATAAAGTGAAGGGCTCTAAGCCCCTTATAACCACGGTTGGATTGATTCGATTTTGACAATCCATTCAGATAGAAACTTGTATGTAATAATGAGGTGGCCCTCATTTGTAGCCACTAAGAGTTGAGTCAGCAATATACGAGTTCTTACATTCTTTCAAAATTTCTTGTGCGCTTTCTTACTCTCTTGCTTGCGAGTGTTTGGTTAGGCTAACTTAGCTTGCTAAAAGGGGTGATTTGTCAAGTTAAGTGTCGCACGAGTGTTTAGAAAAAATTAATCCCGTGACATTATATAACTATTCTCATTTGCATTATACTCAGGAGATATGAAGGGAGANNCCCCCCCCCCCCCCAAAATGCTCGTTCCAGATGGGAAAGGTGGAGGTCATTATTGTACCATTTGATATTGTTGAGGTACTCAGCATAGATTATAGTTATGTCGAGGTCAGGGGTGTAGGTGATGGTACTGACATGGCAGTGGCAGAGGTGGCGTGAAAGGGGTGAATTGATTTTTAGGAGATGAAGAAAACTCAATTAATATATAACGATGGGGGATCATCCGAACAATTAAAAAAAGGTTCTAGAGTATTCTTAAAAGATTTCCTATAATAAAAATATGTCTATTTCTTTCATTTTACAAAATTTCTACTTATTATCAAATTCTCTATAATATTAAAATATTATTTTTTATATATTTCACAAATTTATATTTAAAAATTGATATATACGAATACATATTATTACGATGATAATATTTTTTATTCATAAAAGTTATTATTATACATCTAATTATTCAATTTTTAATTTATATTTATATATTTTTTTTATACTTCTCTTATATTTAAAAATAAAAAAATGAGTTTTAAATTTGATTTATGTTAAATTTATTTATATATTCTAATCAAATTCAATTTATATCTATTATCATAATTAGTTTTAACTATTAAATCTATAAATTTGATATTGTGTAATTTAGATAGTAAATCCTAGTCTTTTTCGTTAGTTATAGATATTTCAAAATATTTTACTATACTCAAAATTCTAATTTGCATTTGATAATTATTTTTAAATATAAAGCAAAATTTAGTTTACTTTTACTACTCATTATTTTTTAAGTATCATTTTGATTACATAATAATAATAATACTTTAATTTAAATATTAAATATTAAATTCAATTTTGTACTAACTTAATGCAATATGAGATAAAGTATTATATTTTAATGATTGTGGTAATTAATGTGAAAGCAGAGAAAGCAAATGCTAATTTTATATTTTCAAATAATGAATAGTAGTTACTTGGATTTGGGTAATCATACTAGTCATTTTATATTTTAGGTAATGACATGACATATTTTGTCAAGCATAGAAATTTAATACATATGTAGAAAATTACTATATACATTTACTCATCGATTGATATGTATGAGATAGACTAATAATATTACTGTCAATAAATAATGTCTCTACTACTTATAAGTAGTCTCTTTTTCATATGTTAATTGATAAATCTTTTAATTAATCTAACGTGGAGGCACAAAAGTGATATTAGCAAATTTTTTATTATCTAAAATAGGAAGATAACCACTTTTAGATAATTTGATTTGATATAATTGTTCCGAGCATGTCCAAAGGTATATAATGCACAACCTTAGAGCAAACAATGATCTAAATTAGGATTTAGTCTATACTTTTCTCTAGTAATGTTCCTCTAATCAACGGATAGATCTTGGCAACAGTTTCATAAAGAGCAGAATTATGCAAAGAAAAAACTATTCAATTTCATAATAACTTTTAAGCCGGTAACAACGGGCTCAATCTTAGAGAAAAAAAGTTATATAATTAATTGTTCATTCATTTGTCTATTAATAACATTTAATTCATGCAAAGAAATTATTTTCAAAGATCTTTGACAGAATTGCCAATTATGAAGATGAGCAAAAATTTGTAAAGAAAAACCCCTTTATGTCAAATTAATCCATGCCTTAAATATTGTGGGCATATTCTTAATTTAGTACTATTAGAAGTTCATCTAAAACAATTTATGTCTGACAATTACTTTCCTCATTAGTGACTTAAAAAAAGAAAAAGAAACATTTTGTTTCCTTTATTCACAAAACCAACCAAGAGGAAAAGCTTGAAAAAGCAGAAAAAAGCTTTTGGCTTCTTCTTTCCTCTCTCTCTCTCTCTCTCTCTCTCTCTCTCCCCTCTTTTCCTTTTTCTTGCAGCCTCTCCCAAGCATCTTTCCCCCCCTTTTATGCTCTTTCACTCTTCTCTCACTTCTCCCTTTACCTTATTCTCTCTCAATCTATCCTGGGTCTTCCTCTGATTTTGTTTTCGCATCAAATATTATTTTTTTTTCTAAATCAGTTACGCAACTGGTTTTACCCATCTCATTGATTGTGTGATAACAAAGTAGAATCGTCTTCTTCTCTTTATTTTTCAGTGTTTTACAAATTGGTCTCTTTAAGACTTCTCAAATTCCCCCAATACATAAATTTTGCCCAATTATGATCCGAATCTTTTCTGGGCTTTTCTGATCAAGCTCAATTTGTTTCCGAAATCTTTAAAGTTTCAAATTTTCTCGGATTCAACTAACTGGGTCTCTTTATAGACTACTTAATTTACCCAAAATTCATAAATTTGGCTCATTTTAATCCAAATAGTTACTGTATATATATATATATATATTTTTCTGAACAAGCTCAAATTTTTTAACGAAATGGTTTAGCTTTTTGTTCTCTGTTGCTAACCCTTGTTTCCAAGATCATTTTTTTTATTTTTTATTTTTAAATATTTTTCTCTAATTCAATTTATTGTGTTAGATTTAATCCATGGGAATTTGTTATGCAAAACCAAATGGAACCACCCGTGACGAATCTGAAACCTCCATTACTGAAATTGATCCAACTTTCAATCCCAATTCAAAAACCGGAAAAGCATCGAATTTCCCCTTTTACAGCCCTAGCCCTTTCCACAGTGTTTTCAAAAACTCCCCAGCAAACTCTTCCTCTGTGAACTCAACTCCTCTAAGATTCTTCAAGCGCCCTTTCCCGCCCCCTTCGCCAGCGAAGCACATTCGGGCTTTGCTAGCACGCAGGCATGGGTCCGTGAAACCTAATGAGGTGTCAATACCCGAGGGGAGCGAGGTTGAGTTGGGTTTGGATAAGAGTTTCGGGTTCTCAAGGCAATTTGGGAATCACTATGAGTTAGGGGAAGAAGTGGGGAGGGGGCATTTTGGGTATACTTGCTCCGCAACAGGGAAAAAGGGGAGTTTGAAGGGTCATGATGTGGCGGTCAAGGTTATCCCCAAATCTAAGGTATGATATTGTTATCTCTATTCCCTGTGTCAAAACTTTCGTTGTTTTTTCTTATTTGTATCAACTCATTACTAATTTTAGTGTTATGATGATCTTTGTGTATTACTTCATATTTGTATTTTGTGTACATATGCTTTTGATTGAAAGATTTTGGTGTGTTATGTTAAAATTTTGTTTTATACATGTGTTTGTTATATAAAGTGCCGGCTCGTTATTGCTTGGTGAAGGGATGATTTTATTTTTCTTGCTAAATGTTGTATGTAATTCACTATACTTGGAAAGAAGAGCATAAGCGCTCTAAGAATTAGTAGTACCAAGTTCACTCTTAGTCTTTGATCCATCTGTAATGAATCTCTTCTAACTGAAGAACAATAATTGGGTAATAAATACTTATAGGTCGAGTTTTATCCTTAAAGGAAAACAATTATCGTGCTTGCATGATTTCTTGGATGGAAATTTCTCCTTATGACCCCTCAGATTAAGTTTTTTGTTATTAGTAGTTGCTTAATTTATTCCTTGTATGATCATCTTTAAAGTTAGTCATCCCTAGTCTTTGAGTTTTTGAACCCACGGATTATGCCACATTATCTTCTATCACGTCATTTTCTACGAGGAATCTTTTCTTTTGTTTCCTTGCAACAGATGTTATTGTTACTCAAAACCTTATCTTGTCAGATTCGAAAGCTGTCCTCAATCTGCAGATGCCGCGGCACCAAAATATTTTTATTTCAGTATTACTTATAGGATTGTGTCTTTATTGTTTTCCAGATGACTACAGCAATTGCCATCGAGGATGTGCGAAGAGAAGTGAAGATACTACGGGCTCTAACAGGGCATAAGAACCTAGTACAATTCTATGATGCTTATGAAGATAATGAAAATGTTTACGTAGTGATGGAGTAAGTATACACTACTTTTTTGAATTTTACTTGTCTAGCTCGTAATTTATAGTCTGTTTTGTTCTCTTATAATGTCACAATTTTACTTGACTGTGCTCACATGGGTGTTAAAGTTCTCTGCTCGTTTTTTTCTATATTAGATTTGGATACATCTGGAAACTTTGTTTCAATTTTTTTTTTTTTTAATCTAGTTTTGGTTTCGGGCACTTGTCAAAAAAGAGATAAAAACCTTTGGATTTGGTAAAGATAAGAACCAATGGAATCTTGACATTAACTTCATTAAGTTGAATACGACTCGACAAATAAATGACTTGATTTAATATAGTGTTAGCTTAGATACGCTACGGAGGATGAGACAAGCCGGCCTAGCTTTATTTAAACGGGTCAACTCTTTTCAAAATTTTGTTATTCATGCTTGTTCCCTCTGCCAAAGAAGAAAAAATTGAATGAAAGGAAATAAAATATAAAAAAAGGATAATATCTGGAAGGAACGAAAGCTGAAAAAATACATGCTCTCTTATTTATGCTAGATGTTTTATGAGGTTATGAACGTGTAAGGACTTGGTGGCACGTGCAATTTTGCATCTCTCTTTTATTTACATATATGAAAGGTTGGTCACTTTTTTTATTTTAATTTTTTAACTAGAGAATAAAAGGACAAAAAATAAGAGGATAACTTGGAACAAAAATTTGTAAAACACCCTGATCCTCTTTAGTGGAGAGTAAATTGTTATTATTTTCCGCATAGAGATGATTAAAAGTATTTTTGAAATTGCTGTAATGGTAAGCTTACTGTTTGTCTAATGTGCTACAGGTTATGCAAAGGAGGAGAATTATTGGATAGAATACTTTCTAGGTAACATATAATTGTAGGCTTTCTAGTTGTGTTCCATTACTTGACTTATTCTTATGTTTCTTGGCCTAAGATTATCTGAATTTAATTTAACAGGGGAGGGAAATACTCGGAAGACGATGCTAAGGAAGTAATGGTCCAAATTATAAGCGTTGTTGCATATTGTCACCTCCAGGGAGTTGTCCACCGTGACCTCAAGCCTGAGGTACTGAACTTGGAGTTCTCTCGTAAGAACATTATTTACGATACATGGTTAAGAAAAAAACAAAAGTAGTGGTGACTTGTAACTTAGCATTTGAAGATTATTCAGTGTAGAGCAATCACAAATGTTATTTACTTAGAATCTATAAAATCAGGTTGGAGTGTGGCCTTATTTTGTGAATCTACGAGCATTTGAAGATTTTGACTATGTGTTAGGCTTCGAAAACAACCCGCTAAGCCTGTGTTAGTCGTCCTTTTGACCGTCGGCGAAAGTTTAAATAGACATTTAAATGTTATATGTTGCCTATATTGGACAATTGTAGCTCACTTTCTCCCTTATGTTGGCCTCAGATTATGACTTCAATAAGATGCAACTGAGTAATTCTCCTTGTCTTTTAGATCATACCAATTTTCTCCATCGCTTGATTTTGCTTTTAGATAATTTTATTTTTCCAAACATTCTTCAGAATTTTCTCTTCACTTCCAAAGATGACCGTTCCCCACTGAAGGCAATCGACTTTGGACTCTCTGATTATGTAAAACTAGGTAAAGACAAATTTTGCTACTTATTATTATTATTATATTGTGGTATTAAAAGTATATGAATCTTTATTAACTTATAAGTTATTAAATGAAATTCTGCAGATGAAAGGCTGAATGACATTGTGGGAAGTGCATACTACGTAGCTCCTGAAGTTCTACACAGGTCGTATGGAACAGAAGCAGACATGTGGAGTATAGGCGTTATTGCTTATATCCTTTTATGTGGGAGTCGGCCCTTTTGGGCCCGCTCGGAATCTGGGATTTTCCGAGCGGTGATCAAAGCGGACCCCAGCTTTGATGAAGTCCCTTGGCCTTCATTGTCTCCTGAAGCAGTGGACTTTGTGAAGAGATTGTTGAACAAGGATTACCGAAAGAGGCTTACAGCTTCCCAGGCTCTCTGTACGTATTCTTTTGCCTGGTTGCAGCTAGTAAGCTCTAGTTTATTAGCCAACTTATCAGCTTTTTTGCTTAAAAGCTAGACCACGTTTGGTTGTTCAGCTTTTAAAATGAGCTCATTTGCCGTTGTAGTCCAAATAAGTTGGAAATTGTAAATTGGTTGTATCTAGTTTTTTTCTTAATTAGTTAGAGATAAACTAATTTATTTGGCTAAAAGCTGAAACCAAACGAAACCTCAAGTCCTGTTTGGTTGACTTTTCATTTTCGTGATTCAAGGAATTTTGAGTTTTGTTGTTCAAGTTCTTATTTTTTGGCCATACAATCCAATGTTTGTTGTGGAATCGGTTTTTTAGGTCATCCATGGCTAGCAGATTATCATGATGAGAAGGTTCCATTGGATATGATAATATACAAGCTTGTTAGGCATTACATCTGCTCTTCTTCACTAAGAAAAGCTGCTTTGGGGGTATGCTAACTCAAAAAATGCTACGTGTTTTTTTCCTTACATAGGACGCGAAAGCCTTACATGTTCTGATATAACATGTGCTTATATATTTCTTTCATCTTATTCCGGAAAAAAAAGCTGCAAAAGCTATAACATTCTAAGTTTTCCCTAAAAATTGTTCTTGTGCATTTTTGTATGAGAAAAACTTGGCTTCTTTCCCATTCTACCAAACGGCTCATAAAAAATGGCAAATCTAGTCTCTTTAGATAGTTCAAAACATGTAAAAACTTGTTTGATATAATTTTCAATTTCTTGAAAAAAGTAGAGGTTGTACCCTTTGAGTGACAAGACATGACACCAAATAAGCTTTTTAGATACCTGAGTTGAAAACTTTTCAAAATAAGTTTTTGAGGACCAAGTTTTAGTAAATTGTTTAAAAGTTTCAACTAAATGGACCCCTAGTTAATATATTTCAAGCTCTGGAGTTAACCAAAGTTAACAAACACGTAATAATGTGAGTTTTTAACCTTGTTGATAGGCGGTTGCTAAGACACTGACGGTGCCTCAGCTAGCTTATCTACGGGACCAATTCACTCTTCTAGGCCCAAGCAAGAGCGGCCTCATCTCTATGCAGAACTTTAAGATGGTAAATTCTGCACCCCCCTCTTGGTTATTTTTACCTTTTCATTCACCATTATCATTGGAAGATTAATGTCATACGTATGTAAAATACTGTTCATGAATTGTACCAACAACTACGTGGTAATATCATGTTGATTGATCTTTTTCTTAAAAATAATATCAATGCACTGTATGTAACCACATAGGTGTTTGTACATTTTTCTTACACTAGCACATGCACACGTACTCTGCATGTGGTTGACAAATTTATTATCTAACAAAATTTTGCAATCAAGAAATTATTTCAAATAATTTTTATTAAAAATATATAAGTGTTTTAGTTATATTTTTCGGGATTTTAAGTATGCGTCATAGAGAAATTTTGAGATACCTCCATGAACTCGCGACACTAATTTGTATGATATTTAAATATTTTGTTAAGTTTGGTAGATATGTGAGCAATTGTAGATTATAATTCCTTAACTTTTGAAAATTTTATTTTAGTTTTGTTTTTGTGATGATTATCAATTCAAAATTTTAAACATACAATATTATCTCTTAACAAAAGATATGCGAATTAAAAATATTTAATTTACTATTTTGGTACGATGACTTTTGTTATAAAGATACAATATGGACAAACTTGGTAGAAAAATAGAGTTAGGATTTTTTATAGAATAGTTAGATAATTTTCGGCATGTGAATTATTTTCCTTATTATTCGAATGGCTCGAATTTTTCTTGAACCATGTTAAACTTTGCAGGCTGTGGTAAAGTACTCCACTGATGCTATGAAGGAGTCGCGAGTTTTTGATTATGCTGCCATGGTAATTTAATTTTTTTAACAGTACCTCAAGGGCTTATTTGGTTGTAGCTTATTGACTTTTTTGCTTAAAGCGGGACAACATTCAACTGCTCAACTTTTAAGCTGAGCTTATTTGCCGTTTTGGCCTAAATAAGCTAAAAGTTTGAAGCTGAAAAGCTGAGCTTATTTGTTGTCTTGGCCTAAATAAGCTACAAGTTTAAAGCTGGATCCATCCGGCTTTTTCTAAGACAAAAATAAGGTAGTTTATTTGCTTAAAACTTGCAACCAAACGAACACTTAGTTGCTTCCGCCTTAGATTCCTTTTATAATTTTTGGTTGCTAAATTTTGTAGGTGAGCACTTTACAATATAGAAAAATGGACTTTGAAGAGTTTTGCGGTGCTGCAATAAGTGTATATCAATTGGAAGGGATGGAAAGCTGGGAGCAACATGCTCGTCGTGCCTATGAGCTTTTCGAGAAGCATGGGAATAGGCCTATTATGATAGAGGAACTTGCTTCGGTATGCTCTCTCTCTCTCTCTTTGCCTCACACCAACACCCGCGCCCACACAATCTTGTGTTGTGAACTACATTTACGTCTTATAGGGTGCCTTTTTATTGATCTTTTATATGGTACTTCCACTTTTCTGTGTTTGGAGAATACCGTTAGGCATATGCATAAGATAGTTTCATTTGCTCAATATGATCATTTTTCGGTTGATCTTCCATGCCAATAGATTTGTTTTTATCGCGTTTGGGTGAATATCATTTGCACAAAGAAAGCCATCCATTAATTGATTGATCATATCATCGTACTCAAGATTCTGCACTATTTATGTATAAACTAAGTAAAAAGCGCAGCGGATCAAGAGGAACACATTATGACAATGGTTAAAATATCTCTTTACCGTCTTTCTAACATAGCATTTACTTGTCAGTTTCATAGTTGCTACTTTTTCTTGTCGATTACTTATATATCGAGTAAGAACTGTTGTTTTTACTGTTAGGAACTTGGACTTAGCCCCTCGGTACCAATCCACGTGGTTCTTCAAGACTGGATAAGGCACGCCGATGGTAAACTTAGCTTCTTGGGTTTCGTCAGACTCTTACATGGAGTTTCTTCTCGTTCCTTCCAAAATCAAAAAGCTTGAAAACAACGAAAAAAGTCGAATAGATGCAACGAAATATTGACCGCCTTTCATGCTCCGGAGAGAAATCTCTAGAATGGGGAACAAAAAATTGCCATTTTTGAGAGTCTGCAAGTTGAAGTTGAATGATTGGAAATTAGAACCAAATTGAAGGAGGAGAGAGTATCATGTTTTTTATTTTTTTTTTAGATTTTATTTTCTTTATGACATTATCTAATAAGTTTTATTTTTGTGTTGGGTTGCTTTGGAGGATTGTACAGATGAAGGTAGAATGAGGTAGTGTTTGTTTTTAAATATGGGTGTATACCTTGTGTACCCAATGCAATTGGTTTCTCCAAAAGTTTCCTCCCCCTGTGATTTGGAAAGTTAAAATTTACTAATGTTACTACTATTATTAATATTATAACAATGATAAGCACAGTCACACCTGAGCGATAATTCTAGGTTAGCACCAATAACATGATCACTTGATTACTATCCCTAATTATTATGAAATGAATCATGGATTTGTTTGGTTGCATCTTTAAATAAAAAGACTAGTTTGTTTTTTATTTTGAAAAAATGCTGGATTTATCCAGTTTATTTAAGTCAAAATATAATAAATAAGTCCATCTTATAAGCTGAGTAGCTAAATACTGTATCTCTTATAAAAAAAACTAAAGAGCTGAAATTTGTAAGTTATAACCATACAATCATTTTGAAGATTGGCATGGAGTCCACATTCTCTTATTACTCACAAAGTAACATATCTTGCGT
Organism: Embelia ribes; assembly: GCA_001753735.1. Taxonomy (NCBI): domain Eukaryota; kingdom Viridiplantae; phylum Streptophyta; class Magnoliopsida; order Ericales; family Primulaceae; genus Embelia; species Embelia ribes. Next base: position 12,636 of record MKEJ01106007.1, read on the forward strand.
CTTATATTAGGAGTTTCATAAAGTCAGTTATTGGAGTGTGATTATTTTATATTGAAAAACAAATGAATGAGAGCAACACCTCTTTAGTCCAACCGAACGGAAAATAGTTTAACCTGGACTCTACTATTTGGGCATCTGGTGGACACCTTGGCTATTGGACAAGGTCAATAAATTATTATATTTTAAAATTTATTTAAAATATAATAATTTAATATTTAATATAACAAAAAAAATCTAATTTACAATTATTTTGTATTTAAAATTATAAATTTCTAATTTTTTTTATTATATTTAAATACTAAATTATTACGACTTAAAAGGCTCCTAAACGAACGCAAATAAAGTTTCTATATATCATATATAAATATAAAAATTAATATACAGGTGGTGTTCGTTGACAGGGACAAAATAGAACTTGGATTGAAACTATGGGGTTTGTTAGTGTAATTTATCCTATTATCAAGATCAACATCACATTCATTAGTTAATGATATTAGTATTTCTGTGATGACATCAAATATTCAACACTAAGCACAGAGAGAGAGAGAGAGAGAGAGAGAGAGAGTCCGGGAAGTGATTCCACGCACCTGGTAAGATCGACCTCCTTTAATGTTTGCTATTTGATTCTATTTTATATGTATCTATATGAAGTAATTTATCTTATATATACTGAATATATCTATATGTATAGTCTTAGGGGAAATATGCTAGAATGTAGAAATATTTTGCCTTTAATGTGAGTAAATGTTTAATATACCGTAACAGTACGAATTGGTCCATAGTGGTAGTGTCGATAAATGACAATTATTTAAATATAATTGAAAGGAACTTCCACATTCCAAATTCATAAAAAATATATATATATTTGTATTATGTACACATCCGCTAAATTATATGTATTATTCATTTTTTTGGGGGGTTGTAAATTTCCGGAAAAAGTATTTTTGAACAAATTTAATACATTTATAGGAAATCTAGTGAAGGAATTAAATATCACGGAAACAATGTACTTTAAATAAAATACTAATACATTTATAGGGAACTTATAACATAAATTAAATATTACGGCAATAACACGTACTTTTAAATAAAAATCATATTAAATCCGTCGGTATATATTATCCCTGTGGCCCTGTGCAAGTTTTTGTACAATTAAAACTTGGTTTACATGTGGCAAAATTGATGAAACTTTGCTAATTAGAGAAATGGAAACTTAAAAGACTTCATTTTTAAGGACCTAGAAAAGGGCTACTAATTTAAAGTGAACTCTGTGCTCTGATAAAATGGGCTTAGTAATCTAATTGAGATGCACATATGATTTCTTTTTAAATTCCCAATAACAATTATGATTGCTGAGGTTCATTTTTCTAGCTTTTATTTATATTTGATCTGTTAATTTTCTTGGATTTACTTCATGCATTATTTTATTGGACATTTATGATTTGCTCTATAATTCAATGACTAAGAAGCTTTTTACTATTTATTTTGGACGTCTTTCTTGGGTATCACTTGGGAGTTTTTACTTTCGTAGATGATATTGGGGGCTAGCATTTACTATAAATTAATCTGAAAAGAGCTAATTCTACTCCTCAAATTGGAAAACAGCAGACAAATCAAATGGATTTTTGTGATTAAGATAGGATGTAAAAGTTATGTTTTTTATTTTTTGTACGAGCCGTTTTGAAATATGTGATCATTGTATGCTTCACCACCGTCAATCCTTGTTTTCTAAATACAAAATCGGCATTTATGGTGAAAATTAGGCTGGAATCTGTACAAGGAGCTGTGCTATAACGTATATTGGTTACTGCATGCATACAGCACATTTCATTTTATGTTGTATTTTCTTTTCCAACTTTTTCATTATGGTTAGGAGTTTGGCTGGGGATACTGATATGCCTTACCTTGTACGTGAGAATTTATTTATTGGAAACATCAACGACGCAGCCGAGGTTCTTGAGAAGGGCAGTGCGATAATAACTCATATACTATCAGTCCTTAGTTCGGCCTCAATATCATTTTTTTCAGAATGGCGTAAAGGTTTATCAATCCCCACTGAAGAGATACGTAAGGTGCATGTAGGGAGCTCGGAGACTGAGAATGATTTTGATGACATGGCAAAGAGTGCCTTGTCTCCGGGGAAGCTTCTGTACTTGCTAGAGCGTGTGGGAAAGGACTTGAAATTTGTAAGAATGGGGGTGCCAATTAGGGATATGGAGGGTGAGGATCTGTTGGATTATTTGGATGTGTGCTTAGATTTCATTGACGAGAAACGTAAAGAAGGATCTGTGCTGGTGCATTGCTTTGCTGGTGTTTCAAGAAGGTAAATTTATGTGCAAACACCATTAGTATATTTTTGTTCGCCGCTGACGATGTTATGAAGGTGTGATATTTCTAGGTGTAGAGAAGTAAATTCCTCAGTATTACTTCAAAATCGAGAGCATTGGATCTAATTGAAAAAGAAAAAGTAAGTATTGCAAGTATCAGAATGTGAGTTACGGAATGATTCACTTTGCAAGATTAGGCATGACAACAATATTTTGTTTTTTGAACCTTAGATGATAACAATTGGTTGGGACATCTTGTTGATCAGCTAATATGAGTTTTAACTTTACAAGTTTGTGTTTTTGTTTTCCTTTTACGCGTAAGGCGGTTTCCTCCCTGTTATGGTACTGATGCTTCTAGCGCAGAAGCTTCATATGTTGGCATCGTCTAGAATCAACTTGTATGTGAACTAATTTTAAGCCTTAGGGTCATATTGACTCGGGATGATGTCTTGTTGTATTAAACTAACCTTTGCTGGTCATACTTTCCAGTGCAGCTATAATCACGGCTTACCTGATGAGATCCGAACAACTTTCTCAAGGTTAGAAACATACTTTTTCTTACAACGTCCGTTTGACATTGAAGGAATCAAATTCTTTCCTTGCTGACTTGTTTGTTCAAGTGGAAAGAAAAGTGAACTCTTATGGAGATACAATAGTTTTTAATTGTCATTTATAGTGCTTTATTTTCTTCCTCCCTTTTTTCGGTCAGACGCGCTTGAATCTTTGAAGCAAAGCTGTGAATTTGTTTGTCCAAATGATGGTTTCCTGGAACAGGTCATTAGAGCACAACTACACCAGTTTAATTGAAACAGCACTTCGTGTGTTTTTTAGTTCAATTCCTTGTATTGATCATTGGTTTCTGATTTCTTTTCTCCCACTGCAGTTAAATTTGTATGAAGAAATGGGGTTCAAGGTTGATCGTTCTAGTCCTGTATACAAGCGCTTTCGTTTGAAAGTATTGGGTTCGTCTCACTTACTGCAAAGTGATATTCTTTTTGATCAGTTTCTTTTGTTAAAGAATTCATTAGTGAACACGTAGCATAAATTTTTTACTTTTTGATTCGGATTCTGTCTCGTCAAAATTCCTCGCTGATATCAAAGAGGATCACTCCATGTGTTCAAATTTTGATCTTTTTGTTTTATGGGCAATGTTATACTAGTTCAAATAGAAAATTTTATGCACAACAATGAAGTTACTAGTGAATGGTGATTGTAGTACCAGTGACATGCTGGGAAATCATTCTCTATAGAAACTATATTTATTGTGGCCTTTTTTTTGTTTGTATACATAATTGTGATACAATGCAGGCGAATCTTACAACGGCGGTGAAAGGATAGACAACTCTAAATTGGGGGCTGACCCTGGCTTGCCCAGAGAAGAAAAGGCGTCCCCCCAGGCAGGATTTGGAGAGAGAGAAACAGTTTCTACTCCTTTATATCGTTGCAACAAATGCCGTAGACTCATCGCCTCACAAGATAATGTTATTAGTCATGTCCCAGGGGAAGGGGAAACATCCTTTAAGTGGTACGAGAGGGGAAGCGGCAACCCTTTCAACAAGAGCGATACCGAGTGTTCATCCATCTTTGTTGAGCCTCTGCGATGGATGGCACTAGGTATAAAACATTGATACACACGTTTTTATATAATAATAATACATATATATACAATCTCAGTTTGTTGTTTGCTAACCTGAAAAATTAGGAATACCTTGATATGTTTAGGGTAGACAGTTACTAATATATTATTCCTAGTTTCATAATCTAAGTCAATGTGGAGACACACTATTGCTGCCTAGGCATCTGTTACACATTATTTTGTATACAAAGTTTCACATATGCGTCTCCAATGTTGTGCAAGAATTGTCATGAAACTGACTTTTGTTTTACACATGCGTCATCAAACTGTTGTTTACATTTGAGTTTATATGCTCTGCATACCCTTGTTTAATCTTTTCTGTTATCTCCTCTTGTTTACAGTTGAAGAAGGGGGAATGGAGGGAAAGCTTTCGTGTGCTCATTGTGATGCTCGCCTTGGATACTTCAACTGGTCTGGCATCCAATGCAGTTGCGGAAGCTGGATTACCCCGGCCTTCCATCTCCACAAAAGCAAAGTCGACGTCAGCATTGTTTGAATTTTCATGATTGACGTTAGATACATCTCCATATGTATAATTTACCTATTGATTGTTATGCTGATAAAAGACCCTGAGGATTTCTATATGCATCTGAATCACTGCTGGTGCTGATTATGTGAAGCATCGAGTTTTGGGGTGAGAAAGATGAGAATAAAAAGATGGATATTTTGCTAGAACGAGTTCTATTCTGTGTTGTTTTCGAACTTGTTTGGTTAAAAGCCTTTCTTTTAGCTCAGAATAGCCATGTCATGTTGAGCCACCGATTCTAGACTGGCTCTCTTTAACAGTGTTTGTCAGGAGAATTAATTGTAGACAAAGTCACTGACTTACGAACATAATGACAATTGTTTGCCTGATAATTCTCAGTGACAATTTTGTGATCCGACAGTGCTTAAATGTACTGAAATAAGAAACAAAGCTAAAACTTATTCGAGCCTACCGATTTCAACATCAATGTATTGCACAAATGCAGCGAACGCTTTTCTTTCTTTCAAAAAGTATTGGAGATACACAAGCTTTAACACACTGAATTGACACATCACATTCACATGACGAGAAAGATTGTTCCCCTCCACACCAAAAAAACAAAAATAACATATAGACATAAAAATTGGATAACCGGATATCAGATCTGCTTCGTCTCTATCAACAATGTTACACTACAAGCCAGCGAACTTGCTTTCTGAAGACACGGAAATTGCAACGCCCCAGGTTCTGAATCTTCAATACAATCCAAAGCATATCCTGCCATATTTTTTTGATAAATAACCTTGTGAGATATATAAACTTACAAAGGAAAATAGACGAGGGGCAAAATCATTTGCTTGCTATAGGAGACCGAGCAGGAGAGACAAATATATGTAGGAAGCTAGCTTTATCAAAAGAGAAAATCTTCAGCTTTTGGTTATAATTTTTCGTCTTCTGGAAGGAGGCTACACGCTCACCAAATTTGATACTGACGAATAGCTCAGCTGAAGATCAACATTCAATTCTTGCCACAAGAAATAATGCAGACAATAAATTAGCAGAATATACTAAACTAACGTCATAAGAATGGCTACACGTGCTCGAATGACATACCAAGAAAAAACATTTGACTTACAATTCCTCTATTCTCTTTTTTTTGCTCGTTACAATATATGCATGCAACTCTTCAATGCCCATGCTAGAAAAATTTTCATCGACTTTAGAACTGAGTAATTTGCATTTATCTGGAGCCGCTGACGGATCTTTAAGTTCTCCTTTAAGATGCTCCATCAAAATGAAGCCTGTTGAAGATAAGATTACAGACCAAAGAAATCGATAATAAGCATAGATATAGTTTAAAAAGTCATTATAATTAGACATTTACACAGAGGGCCATAAATCCCGAGGGGCATTCACACATGAAGAGATCAACAGAATAATGATAAAAATGAAAAATGAAAAGGCAAACGAAAAGGATACCAATGGATATAAATTACAATTAAAAAAAAAAAAAAACTTGGACTATACATGCCTAATGGAAGAAAAATATATAATAAAAATCTACCTGATGGTACAAACTGAGGATGGCATCAATTGTACTATCATCACAAGGAAAAGGGAAAAAGAAATTCATATACGGAGTACAAAACTTGAACTAAACATACTCCAGCTTGTTTGGCTGCACCTTCAAAAGCCCAGCTTTTTTGTTGCATAATTTGTTGCAGATTTAAAGGTAACGTGTTTTATTGCTGTTTTGGCCCCAAAGCCTAAAGCTAAAAGCAATACTAACTCAGCTTAAAAAAAGCCAACAATTTTTACTTAGAAGTTGCAGTCAGACAAACACTAGAACCAAATTTGTCAAGCTAAACTAGAAATCATAGCTAGAAGCAAAAAATAAATAACCGAGTGTGCATATGGATTGCTCAAAGCATCTTCAGATCCAATTTCCTAACAAAGACTAGTGCCCATGAACACTAAAATCATGCTTTACTGTTGTTTGACCCAAAAAACTAAAGCAAAAAGGTAGATCAACTCAGCTTGGAAAAGCCAATATTTTTAATTCAAAAGTTACAACCAAACAAACATTTGAACATCATCGGTGAAGCTAAATTAGCAAGGATAGCTAAAGGCAAAAACAATATTATCGAGAGTACATACTAAGTGCTCGAAGCATCTTCAGATCAAACTTCGTAGCTAAAGACTCGTGCCCAATAACTTTCGCACGTCTTGCAGCCAGCTGCTTTACTCTAATTAGCATGTCCTGTAACAATAGGGGCATTTCATATATAAATTAAATGATTAACCTATTTGGGGCCCATGATTTGCAGTTTGCAATAACAATTAGGACTTGTTAGGTTGCAGTTTTTAATGTCAAGCTTTCTGCTTTTATTCTTAAAAGTGCATAACTGAGCTTTTCAACTGTTTTGGCTTATACAAGCTAAAAGTTTTAATCTTTTTTCTTGGTTTGAAAAAAATAAAATAGTTTTTTAGCTTAAAAGCCGCAACCAAACAAACGCAATTATCTTTTTAATACTTACAAGCTCAGATTCTGACAGGGAACAAAGCCATCGAACGTCTTCGATTCGGTTACTTCGTAAAATATCTTCAGACATTATGGAAACTTATTCTATGATCAACCAGTCTTCAAATTCTAACAAGCAATAAATACGAAAAGTATTTCAATATACAATTTGATGAAGATATAAAAATTATGAACATGAACTAGATAACAAAATGGATTAATACCCATTAATATATAAGAAGATTAATTGAATCAGATAATAAAATCTTTGAGATCACTTACAGGAAGCAGAGGGCTGCGCAACACAGAGAGAGAGAGAGAGAGAGAGAGAGAAATAAAAGAAGACGAATTTAGGAGTTTTTTGAGTAAATATTGAAACGATGTCGTTTTTTAGGAGGCTATCCGAGTGTATCTTAAATTGGTCCCTCTATTTTACTCTAATTAGATATTAGTTCCACATGGTACTAGTTGCCCCATGTTTGATTTTGACTCAATTTGATATTTTATCCCCTTATAAATAATAGTCCCATTTTTTTTTTTTAAAATTTTGGATATCGAAAGTAATTTATGCATTCAAATTTATCATTGCCCAATTGTTAAAAAATAAGACAGAAAGGGACAATGACAAATTTAGAAAATTTGATCACGATTATTATTAAAGTTCGAAAACAAGACAAAAACAAATTACACTAGAATGAAATTTGCCTAATGATTTTTAACAGACAGACATTGCAGTGTTTCGTAAAAATACATTTCTTTATTTTTTTAGAATATATTTCTTAGTTATATTTTTTTAGGATATTTTAAAAGCCGATTATTCGTCACATACTCCATTTATACTATTGTATCTTCAGTATCTAATCAAATTATAATAAAAGCAGAATACACCGATTTTGATTTCTAAATTAATAAATCACTTTATGTAATTTTTTTGAACATCATATTAGTTTTGAAATCAATCATATATTTATCAAATACAATGATACTCAATTTTAATATTATCCTAAAGTTAAAAACTTAGTGAAAAGCATACAATAATAATGATGTAACAGATAGATCATGGGCATCAAGTTGTCATCGTCATTAAATTCTTAATATCCCAACAAATTATGATAGGCTAATTTAACAAAGGGAACATTTACTGTAAAAGACTTGCAACATGTGGGGGTAATCTGCAACAAATGAGAATCAAAGGATTTTTCCGAAAAGTGTGACGCTATAACATTGGGAGTAAAAATAAGAGCGAAGGGTTTTTAGGGTTTAAGAGCGTCGCAGATTATAGCTTCTCTCTCTCTCTCTCCGAGGGTTCACTCTCTCCTCCCATATCTGAATCTCTTCTCTCCGATTACACGTCATCATGTGGGCACTTCGTCGAGTTTCTAATCCCCTAAAGTGAAACACTCTCTCTTTATATATCTATCTATCTATATATATCTATTTGTTTATGTATATATACATTCGTGTCATTTTAACTTGAATTGTTGCCTGACTAAGAATTGATGTTTTTCCCCAATTTCTTGTTGAATGGTATTTGGTTTTGGCTAATAAAGACTGATTTTTTAATGCCTAATAGTATTTATTTGGTGGCTGAGATAGTAGGGCATTCTCACCAGTGTATCTATTGTCTATTCTCATCCTCTGAATTTTAATCCCTATAGTTCATATGCTCTAAAATAGAGTCTTGGATTTATATCTATTTATCTGTGTGCGCGTGTATATACACGCGCGCGCACACACAAACATACATAGTGTATATATAACTGGGATTGTTGCCTCCCTAAAAGTTGACGTTTTCCCCCCTTTTTTTGGCTGATGGGTATTTGTCTTTGCTAATAAAGATTGATTTTTCCTACTGCTTAATAAGTAGTATTTATTTTGTGGCTGAGAGAGCAAGGGTATTGCTCTATAGATTTTAATCCTTATACCTCAAATTCTAAAATAGAGTGGAATATTAGGGAATGCTCATGCTATACACATTGAACCTGAAAGTAGTAGTGTATGAAAAGTTATAACCTAGTTCAAGGGTATCACTGTGGAAAAAGCCCTATTTTATTGGAGATTGAAAGGTATTAGATGTAATGGTGTGAGCTATCTTAAAAGTTTATCCCTAATATTTAGGATAGAGGCCTTTATAGAGTGGCTTGCAGGAGTGCCCTTAAGGGAAACGGAATATGTAAATTTGAAACTGATCTTTGCATGTATAGCTGGAACTGTTGCCTGCCTAAGAATTGATCTTCTTTCCCATTTTCATGTTGAAAGGTATTTTGTTTTACTCATAAAGACTGTTTTTTCCTACTGCTTAATAGGTGGTATTTATTTGGAGGCTGAAATAGTAGGGCATTCTCACCAGTATATCTATTCTAATCCCATAGATTTTAATTCCTATACCTCAAACTCTAGAATAGAGTATGGAATATAGGGAATGCCCACACCAGACACGTTAAAGCTGAAAATAGTATTGGATGACAAGTAATCCTCTAGTTCAAGGGTACGACGGTCGCAAATCCCCTATTTTAAGGGATTGAATAGTATTAGATACACTGGTATGAGATCTCCTAAATTTTTTATCTAGAGTCCTCAATAGTGTGACTGGCGGGAGTGCCCTCTAGGCTCGAAGAGAAATGGAAACTGTAAATTTGAAACTTATGGATAGATTATGGTGATAGAGTATTTTTGAAGGTCTAACTGAGGCCTGTAACTTTCCTACCCTTGTTTGATCGTGATCTTGGAAATTTGTGATGTATATTTGTATGTATGCATAGCTTTTGGGCATATGCATCTTTACATCGTCAGACAATACAAGTTCTTTGTCAGAAGTCACTTGTCATGTGTTGTTTGTCGAGCTTCTAATCGTATAAAGTACAACTCTCTCTCTTTTCCCTCTATTTATCTGTGTATATATGTATAAATGTATAACTGGAACTATTGCCTACCTAAGAATATTTTTCCCCTTTTCTTGCTGAAGGAAATTTTATTTTGCTTGTAAGGACTATTTTTTCTACTGCATAATCTGTGGTACTTGTTTGGTGGCTGAAAAAGTAACCAAGAGAAACGGAAAATGTTAATTTGAACCTTATCCATACTGGATAGACATATGATTAAGAAAATTTAGAGTCTACATCAGGCCTATAATTTTACAACCCTCATAGGATTGTAATCTTACAGATTTGTGCATATATAAGCACGTATATTTAGCCTTTGGGTATATAGGTATTTGTTTATATTGTCGGACAATATGATTTTTTTATCATGAAGTCAACTGTCCTGTGTTCTCCTTTATGCTATGGTCTTTGTTCGCGTAGAATTTGGTACAAATATGGAAAATACAATTGCGGATATGATTGCTAGATTAATGATAATGGAGAAATTTTGGAGCCTCAGTGACACAGATGTATACTTGTGGTTGTGTGTGTATTTGGTCTTTAGGCTTATGACTATTATTTGTATTGTCGGTCCATGTTTGTTCTTTCTCGTGAAGTCTATTGTCTTGTTATATTCTATATGTTTGGAATTCTATGAAATGAACCTTGTTATTCAATAGGGGGAAAACCCTGTTTGGATATGTAAAATTTGGAGAAATAAGAGAACACAGTTCGAGTTTTGTGGGTAGTTTAATGGTTAGTGGAGAGGTTGGAGTTCAATGTGTCACAAATTTCTGGTACATGTGTTTATTATTGTCCGCTTTTAGCCCAAAGGTGGTGAAGAAAGGTAAAGAGATGAGAAACTGTAGACCCTTTTGGCTAGCTTTATGACAATAGAATTGATTTGTTCCCGTTTTCTTGCTGAAGAGTATTTAGTTTTGCTAATGAAGACCCTTTTTTTCTACTGCTTTATAGGTGGTAGTTATTTTGTGGCTGAGAAAAGTAGGGCGTTCCCACAAGTAAATTTATTCTCATCCCCTAAATTTTAATCCCTATAGTTCATAATCTAAAATAGAGTCTTGGATATAGGGAATGCCCGCACCAAACACCTTAAATCTAAAAGTAGTGTTGGGGATGAGCATTGCCCCCCCTAGTTCAAGGGGATTATTGTAGCAAACTCCCTATTTTTTAAAGTTTGAATAGTATTGGATACACTGGTGTGAGCATCTTCTAGTAAAGTAAACATAAAATTTAGGATAGTGACCCATTTAGCTATGACTGATCGGAGTGCCCTAACTAAAAAAAAAAAATAGAAATTAATTTGAACTTTATGGATTGACTTATGATGGAGGAGATTGGAGTCTGCATGCGGCCTATGATTTTACGACCCTCATTTGATCATGATTTTGCATATTTGTGCTTATATATGCTTGTGTATTTAGCCTTTGGGTATATTGGTATTTCTTTATATTGTTGAACTTTATTTCATTTTGTTATCACAAAGTCAAATTTGCTCTCTGTTCCCTCACAGAAAGAAAAAAAAAAGATATGAAAAAATAAATTTTGTATTTATGGTTAGTTTAGCGATAATGGAGAAATTTTTTAGTCTAAGTGAGGCAGATATTCATGTGTGTAATTGTATAACCTTGGTCTTTTGGCTTATGAGTATTGTTTGTATTGTCTGTCCTTAGTTTTTTGTCATGAAGTCTATTGTTCTGTATTATATCCTATATGCATAGGGTTTGTGTGAATTAGCAGATAGTTGAAAAACCCTGTTTGGATAAGAAAAAATAAGATGAAGCAGTGAAAGACAAAGTTCGAGTTCTGTGGGTGGTTTAATGAGAAGTGAAGTTGTCGGAGTACAGTGTGGCACAAGTTTCTAGTACATGTGTTTATTTTACGTGTTAAGTCCAAAGGCAATGGAAACAATAAGCGAGAAAGGAAGCTTTGGGTCCTTTTGGCTACTTTGTGAAAATGGAACAAATTTTATGGGGAAGTAAGAAGTAATTTTATTACTTGCAAGGGCCAATTTCTGACAATAGGGTTAATCATTTACTGCAGGAATACTCAATTATTTACCTTGGCATAACTAAATTCTATTTTTTCTTATTGGTGCTCGTCATGAATAATGAATTGGAGAACTAAATTCATTCTTGGTTTTCTTTTGCTGTACACACTTTTCTCCTTTCGAAGCTCTTTGTGTTCTCTTGGGTAGTATTAGATGACTTTGTCTTACTACTGTATTTTTCTGTATTTTCATATGTATGTATTGGCATTATCCGAACTGGCTGATTTTCAGCATTGTGTTTTGTGCCAATCTGGCTGATATTTGTTTTCTTTTTCAGAGGGCGAGCATTTATCATCAGAACTTACCAAAATTCCTCTCCAAATTCGCAAGTAGCAAGTCGTAATTTATACGACAAGGCCAGTAATGGCTATTCTCACATGGCATTATCTGATAGATGTACGTGTTTGAAGAGCTCTCACTGTACTGTACACGGTTATGTGAAATTTTCTATGGAGTGGTGTGGTTTTTCTTCTCAAGCTGACTCAAAAAGCAGTGGTAATGAAGAAGATGATCTAGAAGATGGGTTTTCTGAGCTTGAAACTCCAACCGATGCCAATGTGGTCTCTTTATCTGAAAGTGGAGATGAATCGATTTCTGAACGAGAACTTTCCGATGAAGAAAATGATGCTAATGATGGTGTTGAGGAGGCTCAAAATGAGCTATTGCTATCTGACTCTGAGGAACTTGTAACGGAAAAAAAAACTCCAAAGAAAAGAGTTTCTTTAGCATTGTTTAATGCTATTTTGGAAGCTCCAGGTAGGTCTGTTCAAACTGTTACGGATAAGTGGGTTGAAGATGGGAAGGAGTTGAATCAGACTGAGATCTTTATGGCCATGGTCAACCTTCGTAAACGTAAGATGTACGGGAGGGCTGTGCAGGTAGTTTTACTCAAACTATTTTTTGCATATTGTTAGTGTTTTTTTGCCTGCGTTACTACGACTTAATTATGCCTTCAAGTTCATGTATTATTTACTGGACATGGCTTTTGTTTTTCTGTCCTGTTTTCAAGTTTTTACTCTTTTGCAGCTCTCTGAGTGGCTCGAGTCATCGAAGCATGTGGAGTTTGGCGAGAGAGATTATGCATCTCGCGTTGACTTGATTTCCAAAGTTCGTGGCCTTCAGCTTGCTGAGAGCTACATCGACAAGATCCCAAATTCTTTTAAGACCGAATTAATTTATCGAACATTCCTCGCTAACTGTGTTAGCTCTACCAATGTGAAGAAATCAGAAGCCGTGTTTAACAAAATGAAAAACCTCGGTTTTCCACTGTCCTCCTTCACATGCAATCAGTTGCTACTCCTATACAAGAAAACCGACAAAAAGAAAATTGCTGATGTTTTATTGCTAATGGAGAAAGAAAATGTGAAACCCTCTCTATTCACGTACCGAATTTTGATAGATACAAAAGGGCAATCCAGAGATATAGCGGGTATGGAACAGATTGTGGAGACGATGAAAGCTGAAGGGATGGAGCCCGACCTTGCTGTACAGACCATATTAGCTAGACACTATGTGAACGCTGGTCTTAAGGAGAAGGCCGAGTCCATTTTACGAGAGATGGAAGGGGATGACCTCAAAGACAGGAAATGGGCTTGCCAACCTTTGCTCCCTCTTTACGCCTCCCTCGGCAAGGCCGATGAGGTGACGAGGGTCTGGGAAGCCTGCGAGTCTAGCCCTAGACTTGAGGACTGTATGGCTGCAATTGAAGCATGGGGGAAACTGGGTAAAATCGAAGAAGCAGAGGCAGTGTTTGAGAGGATGACCAAAATAACAAAGAAGCTATCTTCGAAGCACTATTCAGCTTTATTAAGAGTCTATGCAAATCACAAGATGGTCACCGAGGGCAAAGATCTGGTGAAACGAATGGCCGAGAGTGGTATTGTAGTGGGCCCGCTGACCTGGGATGCTCTCGTAAAGTTATATGTACAAGCGGGTGAAGTGGAAAAGGCTGACTCTCTTCTTAATAAGGCGTCCCAGCAGAGACAAATGAAGCCAATGTTCAGTTCTTATATGGCTATAATGGGTCACTATGCAAACAAAGGTGATGTACACAATTCTGAGAAGATATTCTTCAAGTTGAGACAAGCAGGATATATCGGTCGGCTTAGGCAATTTGAGACTCTAATCCAGGCTTATGTCAATGCTAAGGTGCCGGCTTATGGGATTAGGGAGAGGATGAAGGCGGATAATATATTCCCGAATAAAGTGGTCGGGGGAATGTTGGCTAAAGTTGATGCATTTAGGAAGACCCCTGTGTCGGATTTGCTTGATTGAGGATATTATTGTTTTGTTCTTTTTGTCAAACATATGACAAGTTTCCTATGAACTAATGTAGGTTTGTGAAACTTGTACCGTTTAATTGTCATCTCAGTTTAAGTGCTGTTTGGCAGTTCTTTCCTGCCCTTAGTATTGCAGTTTTCGTTTCAGGTTTTGTAGGCAAGTAATGCAACTTATCGTGGATTAATTGCTTTATAATCACCTTTTACTATTGTTGGCTGATTGTTATTGTAGTTTACTGTTTTCAAAAGTGTTTTCGGTTCATAATTGTGGTAACTTGGGTAATGATATTAACACGGACTTATTAATCATGGCAAGCTTACAACTTTAGCTATTGAGTCTGATAAATTTGCGACTTCAAGCTGCGAAGTTTAATGAACTCTGCTGCTTAATTTGTGACCTGCTTTGATCATTTTTATTTTTTCATTATGCTCTGTAACTAAACTCGAATTCAGTCAGCAAATATGAACTCGCAAATAGGGATGACAACAGATGGGCACATCGACCCTGCCCCGTGAACCTGTGATTGGTCAGAAAAAAAAATTTCGACCCAGCATCGATAGCTGTGTGGGTGCCCGATTGACAGTTCATTTAGGAGAAAGCTTATTTTTCATTTAATTTCTTCATGTGTATTCATCGTCATTATTATTATACTCGAAAAAATCACTTTTATTTTATACTTATGGATCGGATACATAACCTATCCACTCCTATCAAATGAAAAAAAAAAAAAAAAAAAAAAAAAAAAATAAATTTTATAAAAAAATTATATAAAATTATTTTTTATTATTAAAAAAAAAAAAAAAAAAAAAAAAAAAA
>MKEJ01106010.1:0-14055 GCA_001753735.1 Embelia ribes
AGACGAAACGAAACGAAACGATACATAAAATCATATAAAACGATACGTGCTTGAGACACGCTTTGACAATCTTAAGCGTGTGATATTGACCATGGACCTTATTTTTGTAGTATCCAGGAAATGAGCACTATCCCAAGCCCTTGAATGCCTCCACCCAGGTACGTACCTATTAAGCTCGGATTCTTTGTTTACATTGACCGAGAATGCGTGATAATGGCACTCTTGATCTCACTCGTATAAACTTGCCTGAATTTGTGACCAGTGCTTAACCTATGAATGGAGGAAAATCTAAATCATTCTTTAAATATTTCTTAGCATCTAAGCGAAGGACAAAGTTTTGGTGCAAACGTCATTCAAAATTTGACAAGTTGGAGAGAGATTTAATTTTTTTTCAAATTTTTTCATCTCATCAATAATTGTCTTCCTCCTACTTGTTAGCTTGTGGATAGTGGTATGTACAGAAATACTATAGATTGGTTTGCACCAAAACTCTGTCCAGCAAGCAGTCACATTTGTGGTATCTCCATCCAATTTATTGTAGCATAATGCTTACATTGGACCTTATTGTTGTAGGATCCAGTAAAGGAGAACCATCCCAAGTATTTGAAAGACTTAAGCCAGGTATCTGTTTATTAGATTGGTCAGTTAACTCTACGTACTTTTCCCCAAAAAAAATATAAAAAAATGGGTTAACTCTACATCATTTTGTTATGGCATTGTTTGTTCCATTCTGATACACTTGGCTGAACATTTAATTAAAATCTTAAACTAAAACGAGAAGGCAGTTTTCCGGAAAGCAGAGGACGTAATTTTATATATTTTCAAATATGCTTTAAAACTTTAAGCGTCATATGTACAGTTTTATTCATATCATGAGCTTTAGGGATTCCTTCAGATTTATTCATTTCATGAGCTTTAGGGATTCCTTCAGATATGCTTTTTTCTTTTCTTTTTAGGGTTCTAAAGACATTGGAGCTTTTGTCAGATTTGTGTGGCTTGTTCTGTCAGTTGCAATCGGTGTTGCATGTTTTAATGCTTTTTGGTGACGAAATGTGTGTGATGCAGATGGACTAAATGTGCTTCTGATGCAGATTTTGACTAAATGTGTGTGTGATAACAGAGAGACTCAGCAGTTGCCTAGCTAAATAAGTTTGGGAAAATGCCCCTCTCTACATTTTTCTCTCTTAAGAATAGGAATGCTAATGAGGTGTCCCATTAACAATTGGACTAGGGTAGGATTGCTCGGAAGTTCGGTTATATATGTAAAATTCAACTCATTAGATGATCTATGGTTTGCATTATGCTACTGCCATTGAGGTTTGCAGACATTTTTTTTGTTAGCAATCTCCTAAAAAACTAGTTAATGTCTATCTGAGTTCTCTGACTTGAGATCATAGTAACTCAACTTAGGCACGTCATTTATTAACATGTTTTGGAATGGAAAGACCTTATTTTTATTGGGCATCATTAAATGGCCTGTAAACATGTGAAGTATTAGAATGGAAAGAGCCCAACACTATTTTCTAAACTAGAATGATTCTATAATTAGAAGTCCCCATCAATATGTAAAGTATTAGAATGGAAACCTCAAAATGAATTTTTAGTCTTACTTTTAATGATTAAGGAATACTGTTTTAAACCTTTTCTTTTTGCTATTTGTTTATGCTTTGTATTTATATTTTGATCAAAAAGTGCTAAATATATATTGCATTGCATGTTTTTTGACTATTAATGAGAATATAGATTTTTTTTCTGTTAATAAAAGATAGTGGTTTCTAAAAGTTCATGTTGACGATGGTATGCTATATCTTACTTTTGTTGCGTTAGGCAAACTCTAATTATTTGGGATTCTTGTATTATGATGGGAGTTAATGAAGAGGCCCTAAAACAAATATCGCTTAGGGCCATAAACTTCTCTTATCTGCTCTTGTCAATGAGATGACAATTAATGATTATATTCCCACACCAACAATTGAGGATATATTGGATGAAATCTATGGAGCTTCTTATTTTTCTAAATTGGATTTAAGGGGTTGGTTATCACCAAAATGTAATCCAAAAGTGGCAAAAACCAAAGGGAGGTGTGTGTGAACTTGTGCAATAACGATTAATCAATTGAGCGATAACTAAAGTGCGCAAATAAGAGGAAAGAAAAGATCAAGATACATAATGATTTTTATAATGATTCCGCAAAAAATCAGTGTGAAGCCATAAGTATGATTAATCCAAGGTTCGTTTGATTTTTCTTATAATATTGTAGACAAACAAATTTTATAATCCATAAAAATGATTTAAGTCTTAAAATCCAATTAAATTAAAAAATAATTAATTAAAATGGGCCATAAATATAGAAATCCAATTAAAAAAAGGGTAAATGGAAATAGGCCATTCATCTTGAGCCCAAAAAAAAAAAAAAAAATTAATTTAATTATTGTCATAATCGAAATTAATATGAGATAATTAATTAAATTATAATTCTCTTATATTAGTAAATCAAGGAGAATATTTCAAAAGTATATTCCATTGTCTTATTAACTCCCCTCAACCACCTATAAAAAAAGTGCCGAGGTCTCATTTAAAAAGGAGAAGAGGATCAAGGGTATTCTTCAAGTTAGAAAGGGACACTCTGAAACAGTGAAGAACAAAAAGTTCAAACATTCGAGGATTTGAAGAACACGAAAATCAAGCTCATCATTTCTTCAAGAACGTGAAAAACACGAAGAACATCAACCAGATTTGAGATCAAATACGAAGCCCTTGAATCAGGCATTGTTCAACAAAAGATAGCTTTTGATTCATAACAAGCTGTTCAAGTTGCGTATCGGGCGTTTTTTTATCAAATCCAATCTTGATCCACAACAAGCTAGTCAAGCCGTGCATCAAGTGTTCTTCAACGAATCTAGCTTTCGATCCACTTCAAGCTGCTCGATTTGCACACTAGGTATTCATTAACAAATCTAGCCTTCAATCTGAAATAAGCTGCTCAGCCCATGCACCGGGCGTGCTTCAACAAATCCAGCCTTCGATTCGCTTCAAGCTGCTCAAGCCACGTATAAGGTGTTCATCAACAAATCCAACATTCAATCCGCAATAAGCTGCTCAAGCTGCGCATCAGGCATTCATCAATAAATCCAGCCTTCGATCTGTTTCAAGCTACTCAAGTTGTATATCAGGCGATCATCAACAACTAAAGTTTTCAATGAGGTGCTTGTCATCAACTTGAAGTCTTTGATCTACAACAAGCCGCTAAAGCCATGGATCATAAGTCAAGAAAAGTATAATCAAACTCCTTCTTGAGATCAAACTAGGAAGCCCTCAAGACAAGGCAAGTTAAGTTAAATTTCTTGAGATCAAGTCGCAAAACCCTTAAGACACCAAGGAAAGTGAAAGTGCATCACTGGAGAATAAGTTATCAAGCCTTCGAGTAAAAGTCAACCAACTCAAGTTCAAGTCGAGGAAAATAATCAAATGATTTTATTTCTTATAATTAAAAATTCCAGAGGAATGAATTTACCTAAATTCAAATTAATAAAATTACTTTGTTTTCTCAAATTTTCTGTCTTATCATTTAGATTAAGGAGATTGTGCGTTACAAATTTGGCACGCATAGTGGGACATCCTCTACCTTTCATCTCGAATCATTAATTAAAATCATCAAATCACTCAATGGGGTCTAAGGATAACAACTCGAAGACTCCTTAACTTCAGCTTGAAGGCTTTAAACCTTCAAATTAAGACAAATCTGGATCAATTACCTTCAGTAGGAGAGTCACTTGGAACATGGCTAAGGCGGGATAAACAGGCGTCCCGGTTGCCATCCTACCTAAGCCATTCCTTTTATTTGGCACTATTCCATCAAAGGCTTAGGATCAACTAGGGACAATAATAGATAAAGAAATTTCTCTTACCACTGGAAAGACTTTATCTCAGCCATTTGCCCCACATAACTCAGCCACCAGTCCTAAGTCTTGTCAAGGGAATGAAGAAGAAGATGAAGACTTTGAACTTTTCCCTAATTGAGGGCAACCAAAACTCAATGATCAGAGTAGCTTCATGGTCATGCAAGTGATGACAACCAATTCTGTAAGTCTGGAAGAACAAGTAAGTGCACTATCCAAGACAGTTGAGAGCCTCACTAAGACTATTCAGCAACATGACACATACTTTGAAATGTTGATGAATAAGGTGGAGCTGCTTTAAAAATCAAATCAATACCATACCACTCCTCCAAGTTCTCAAAATGTTATTAATTTTGCAACTAAGAAGCCTAAAGAAATGGCCATTTTGCAACTATCTGTTGACGGATCACTGCCAATCGAACGGATTGAAGAACTAATCCTTCTTTCACTCAAAAAAAGGTATGAAGAATCACCAAAAGCCTTTTTTAGCTATGTTAAGCCATATAGTCGATGAATTGAACAGCTGAGCATGCCAATTGGATATCAACCTTCAAAATTTCAACAGTTTGATGGCAAAGGAAATCCTAAGCAACATATTGCACATTTCGTTGAGACATGCAACAATGCTAGAATTGATGGGGATCTTCTTGTAAAGTAGTTCATTCGAACACTCAAGGGAAATACTTTTGATTGGTATTGCGCTCTCGAGCCAGCAAAGATTGATAGCTGGGAGCAACTTGAGCAAGAGTTCCTCAAACACTTTTATAGCACACGGCTCACAGTAAGCCTGCTGGAGCTCACTCATTCTCGTCAAATGAAAGATGAGTCAGTCATTGATTACATCGATAGATGGAGGAGCCTAAGTCTCAATTGCAGGGATCGACTGTGCAAAACGTTTGAAGTAGAGACGTGCATCCAAGGCATGTAGTGGGGACTTCAATACATTATTCGAGGGATAAAACAACACAGTTTTGAAGAACTGGCATTTGATGCACATAGTGTGCAACTTTCCATCGCTTTAAGTGAAAATCAAAATCTACCCATGTTGGAAATACAAGAAGGTGAAATGAACAAGGTAAGTGAAGAAGCGAATTTCGAGAAAAGTGATTAACTGTCTAACAAATATTAGGATGAACAGTTAAGTAAGATCTCTAAGCCTTCATCAACATCGACGAAGATAAAGCCACAACATATGCATGTATGTGCACACAAGTCTTTGTGACTTCTCTAAATCGAAAAGCAAATCTCAAATGCTTATCAACTCGCAATACGCTCCTAGACACGGGCCTAAACTGTCTGTCAACTTCTAGAAATTAAAGATCTGTAACTCCTTAATGCACAAGTATAAATTACAACCCTCTGTGACATATGAGTATAAATTGCAAGTTACTCCTGGCCTACACGAGTATAAACTGTGAAAGGTGTAAAAAAAAAATTACTTTAAATTATGTTTTGACTTGATCCCATTTGGGTACGTCGGCAACTTGGAATCTCATTTCAAGTTCAGTCATACGAAAAAAAAAAGAGTTCATCAGAGTATGAAGATCTTTTCTCCACAGAATGTTCTACGCATCTCTCTAGGATGAAGGATTGCAACGGGGGCATAAGAGCATACGTAAAGTACTTTCATGATCTGCATATTCTCCCTGGTCGATCTGGCTTAGCCATCAAATTCCCACACCTTAGCCTTGGTCGAATACGTAGAAGATATTCATTTCAACTTAAGTCGAATGTGCAAAGGGAAATCAAATTTTAAGCATATTTGCCTTCTTTTAAGCATCTGGAGTAGCCAACAAACTCTTATACCTTATACTTAGTTGCTTGTAATGTCCGCATCTCCGCCTTCGTTGAACATCTGGAGTAGCCAACAAACTCCTATACCTTATGCTTTGCTGCTTAAAATGTTAGCATCTCCGCCTTCGTTGAGCATCTAGAGAAACCATCAAATTCCTACGCCTTATATTTCTTTTCTTGGAATGTCCGAATCTTCGCCTTGGTTGAGCATCTAGATTGACCATCAAACATGTGCATCTTCGCGTAGATCAAACTCATATAAAGTCAAATGTTTAGAAAGTTTGCATCTGTCATCTCAGATAAAACCATCAAAATATGACATTTGTGCCCGATTCAAATGTTCATAAGTTTCATTCACAAGATATCGTCCAGGAAGCTTCAATTGCCAGTCGAGTCATATGGAAAATCCTAAAGTCTTTGATGGATTTGCATGGAAAGTTTCAACCATAATATGCTGCGCTACCTTCAAGAAAAGATGCATAACGAGAAACAAGAGAGGTTATATAAAAAATAAGGACATAATCGATCATCTGGCTTTAGCGAGAATTTATGTGCGCCTTCAACTTTTTCTGTGAATGAAAATAAGAAAAGTAGGCAAACAAAATTCAGAGAAGATAGCTAAGGCGGAGGTTAGCTTCACATTAAAAGGGCCGCACTGTGCCCAACAAACGAGTGTCGAATCCGATAAAAGCCATGTTAGGAGAGTCGCATTTTGCTTAAAAGACAAGGTCGAATTTAGAGATTGCGGTTTAAATTAACACGCTAGGATGAAGCAAGTACAGAATCCAATGAAAGCCATGTTAGGAGAGTTGCATCCTGCTCAACTTGCAAGGTCGAGTTCAGAGATTGCGGTCTAAGCTAACACACTATGACGAAGCAAGTGTAAAATCTGATGAAAGTCACCTTAGGAGAGTTGCATTATGCTCAACATGCAAGGTCGAGTTCAGAAATCGTGGTCTAACCTAATGCACTATATGGAGCAAGTGCCAAATCCGATGAAAGCCACGTCAGGAGAGTCGCACTCTGCTCGAAAAGCAAGATAGCGTTTAGAAGTTATGATGTAGATAAATGTTCTACGAAGAAGCAAGCGTCGATTCCGATTAAAGTCACATTAGGTGAGTCGCACTCTACCCGACAAGTAAGGATGGGTTCAGAAGTTACGATCTAGCTAAACGCGCTATGAAGAAACAAGTGTCGAGTCCGACGAAAGCCATGTTAGGAGAGTCGCACTCTATTCGGCAAAAAAGGCCGAGTTCAAAGTTGTGGTCTAGCTAAATGCGCTACAAGAAACAAGTGTCGAGTCGAAGTCTTGATGAAAAATGCTCCCTAAAAATGCAAGTTGCAAATACAAATGCTAACAAAAGAAAAGAAGATAATGCAAGTAAAGCTTAATGAGAAAAATAAAATACAAATTACTTAATATAATGGTAATTATGCAGTGACAAAAATCTCAAAGCGCATAAAAAAATTCGCACATCAATATTATTCTTGCGAATAGCAAAGCAGGTCACATAAGCAAGGGTGAAGAAAGCACAAGTAGCAGCATCAAAATAAATTGAAAAAAAATTGATAAAGTGGTAATTACAATTGGTCATCTTTTGCCATCAATTACCTATATTGGGTTAAAGTTGTGATTGTAAAGTGAAAAAGAATTTGGTGAGAATGAAAAAGGTGAATTTCTTTTGCATATCAATTAGTTTTGTTAATTGATCAGTTTCTTTTATATATATATATATACACCACAAAATATAGGTTCACCAAATTTGAATTTTTATTAGGACAGTGCATCATTGGGCCAGTTCAACATTTACTGTGCTCACGTGTTTGATGTGTTCAACATAATATTCGTGTTTCTCTAACATAAATAAATAATAGATGCAATTTCTATTTCGGTAGATTTGGTAATTATAATTTACTCAAAATTGGAAAACTACCATATTGGTTACTTTGCCTATTATTTGTGAATGGAAAGAGTACTTTACATAAATTATAAGTATAATTTGACGGGCATAGATTTTTAGGCAAAATAAGGAACATTTTTATAAATATTGAATGTTATCAAATTATTTCAATCAATTTTCGTCTTATTTTTATTAACAATTATGAAAGGTATTTATGATGAATTTAATTTTGTATTAATTGAGTATACCAAAATGAAAACAAATATATTAATATTTTCTAGTTATTCTGCAATAAAAAGGGATCCCATTAATTATTGAGGACAACAGTAATAATAATAAATTCCCCCCCAAAAAAAGACAACAGTAATAATAATGATTTTCACTAAACGTGTCCTATGGCATAGATACACACACACACACACACACACACACATATATATATATATTATTTTTCTTTTCATTTTCATTTAGGTGCGTTAGTCAATGCGATTGCTGATGTGGAAATTTAGTGATAAAAGATTAGCAATTTTTTAAATTACTTTTAATAGACAAGGCCCGGGAGGGTGCCACGTAGCTTTTTCATGACTCATAATCCCTATGCACGTGATTTATATGAATTTCAAATAAGAGAAAATTACTCTTTGCCCCCATGATATTTCTGAAAAGTTTAGGATACCCCTGAGGTTTCCAATATTACAATTTTCTCCCGATTTATGACCCAGGTTAGATTTTATTGTATGAGTACCATATAATCCTCACATAATTTCTAATTTTATTAATTTAAAATTTGATATTATATAATATTAAATAAAAGATTACCACTTTAAGAAAAAGATATTATATTTGTATACAATAATTTTTTTAACAAAAAATAATAACAAAAAACTGTACAAAAGATACCATTAAAGGGATATTTTAGTAAATTTTTGAGTTATTTATTATCAATAATTTTACTTTCACTTTGCCTCCCGGAAATTTTGGGATAAATTGCAATCGCCGATAAACCTCATGGGACAGAGTGTAATTTCAGAAACCGGAAGGGGATTTCTCAAATTGTAAGAAACCTCAGGGAGCAAAGTGTAATTTACCCTTCAAAAAATTGTTGAAAGCAACTTTCATGTACTTTTGTGGTGGCCAAAATTAATTAATTATCTAAATGTAATTAACTCCTATTTTTATTTTGGGCTATATTGGAAAGTCTAACCATACAAAGTTGAATACAATACCAAAATTGTTCTCTCATAAATATTAGGGGTAATAATAGGACAAAAAAAATATATTAATTCTATTCCTATTTTAAAAAGAATTAATTTTGTGTACTTTCCCTAATATGACATACTCAATCCGTCCATAAATAATGGGGCCGATTTGATCAACACATAATTTTAGAATAAATTAGAAAATTAGCTTTTTAAAATTTAAATAAGGTGTACACCCAATTTGCCCTTATTTATTTTGTCTGATTACTTTACTAATAATGATGCATGGGCAAAAATGAAAATATATCTAAATTCTATAATCATCACACATTAAAAAAAATAGAAATAAATAATTATTTATGGCCGTCAAAAAAAAAAAAAAATTGGATCTATTATTTCTAGACGAAATAATAATTTAGTGTCAATTTTTTTCAACAAATGCTTCCTCCATTCTTTTTAAGCATCTTTTTAGACTTTTTATATTCATCCCATTTAAGTGATGTTTAAGAAAATTAATTACGTATTAATTAATTTTTTTAATTTTACTTCTATCAATTACTCGACAATTAACCATTTTAAATATTTTAATTAATAAGGAATAATATATTAAGATGATATTAAATTGAGGATAAGTTATGATTTGTTTAATGATGTAATCACTTTGCACTTAACCTTAAAAAGTGGTCAAGTTGTATAGTTTTTCTATTGTTTAAGGCTGTTTCAACCGACTTGAACAGACATATTTGGAGATATTTGTTTTGACTAACATGTACATATATATCCATACACATGTGCTTGTGTTTGATTG
The DNA here is from genome assembly GCA_001753735.1 of Embelia ribes. Lineage (NCBI taxonomy): Eukaryota > Viridiplantae > Streptophyta > Magnoliopsida > Ericales > Primulaceae > Embelia > Embelia ribes. Next base: position 9,602 of record MKEJ01106010.1, read on the forward strand.
AGGTGGTGCCAACCAACAAACGTACACGACAATGTGGCCAACCTTAACATACTGATTCTTTACGAAAAAATATGTTTTCTGAAAATAGATTTCAATATCTACATTTCTATGGTATACTAGTCCATTAATTGACCATTCGTATGTAAAATTATTACTTTAAGTCCTTATTTACAACTTCGTAATTAGAAACATTTCATGGAATTTTCGGCTTTCAAATAGAAGATTTTCACACAATCACCTCATTTTGCATAGTCCTTTCTAGAACTATTCGTAAAAAGGAAATATAGAAAAATAGAAAACCATAGCTTATCATGACAAATATAAAAATATTTATATCACTAATCACGGAGGAGCAAGCTAAATTGTAAGTAGCAAAATTTTCAACAAATGGTGATGGCCATAAAAAAATTTGTATTGATATGGCTTGAGCTCTTATGTTAAAATTTCAGGCCCATTGTTCTACAAAGGATGGTACCACTTCTTCTACCAATACAACCCCGAATCGGCCATCTGGGGCAACATTTCGTGGGGACATGCGGTATCGACGGACCTGATCAACTGGCTCCACCTCCCCTTTGCTATGGTACCTGACAGCTGGTTCGACATCAACGGTGTCTGGACCGGGTCCGCCACCATCCTCCCCAATGGCCGCGTCGTCATGTTGTACACTGGCGACACCCACGATTTTGTGCAGGTCCAAAACCTAGCATACCCTGCCAACCTATCGGATCCCCTCCTCCTCGACTGGGTCAAGTACCCGGGTAACCCGGTTTTAGTCCCTCCCCCGGGTATCCACAAGAATGATTTCCGTGACCCGACAACTGCATGGCAGTCTGGGGACGACATGTGGCGCATTGCAATTGGGTCAAAGGTTAATAAAACCGGGATAACCCTAGTTTACGAAACTACTAATTTTACTAGCTTCGAGCTTTTGGATGAGGTTATGCATTCTGTCCCGGGGACGGGTATGTGGGAGTGCGTGGACTTTTTCCCGGTTTCGACAACAGACGCCAATGGGCTTGACACGTCGTTTAACGGGCTCGGGATAAAACACGTGTTAAAAGCGAGTTTGGATGATGATAAGAATGATTATTACGCGATCGGGTTGTATGATCCGAAAACGGGTACGTGGACGCCGGATGACCCGGAATTGGATGTGGGAATTGGGTTGAGGTATGATTACGGGAAATTCTATGCTGCAAAGTCATTTTATGACCAGAACAAAAATAGGAGGATTTTGTGGGGGTGGATTCCAGAGACTGATAGTGAACAAAATGACTTGTTAAAGGGCTGGGCCTCACTTCAGGTATTTGATCCATCATTATTGCTTGTTTATTTATTTTTGGTAGCTTTAAAAAATAGTGCTTTTTTAATAAACATACACAAAGAAATAATACATTAAGATTGTGATGTTACACATGTTGAAAATTGCTAAGTACCACAATGTAGACACGTAGAACAGAGCATTGAGCCATTAACACATAAAAAAGAAAAAATTAATATAAATAAATAATTACTTTTTTTCCTATTTATCAACGCATGTATGGTAATATAAAAGAAATTCTTTTATACAAATACTTTTATTTATAAAATCTCAATCCATACTTAAAAACAATCTAGTATGTTTGTAGTCAATCCATCTACAAATTATAACCATACTTTCCGATTTTGGACAAAAATTCTATTTGGTCCCATAGTTTGGACAAAAATTATATACTTGGTTATTAAAAATCCCAGAGAAACTCTAGTGTTTACAAAAGGATGGATTTAGTCTCTATCTTATTAATTAATTAATTTATTTATTTTTCATGGCAGAGCATTCCTAGGACTATAGTGTTTGATAAGAAGACTGGCACCAATATACTTCAGTGGCCGGTCGAGGAAGTAGAGAAACTCCGATTGAAAAGCCATGAGTTCGAAGGAGTTGAGCTCGGCCCGGGTTCGGTAGTGCCACTCCATGTTGAGGAAGCTACTCAGGTACATATATACATGTCTTGTAATCTGAATATAATTATACTTTGGTGGAATTTCTTTTACATAATTATGTATAATTTGTAAGAAAACAAATAAGCACATCACATTGATAACTATAGGCAAGACTTTTACCCTCAGTGTCACTCTAACTTCTACCTTTGGTAGTAATTAACTCTGAAAATGGAAGTGAGACGAAATAGTTACATACAACCAAAACGTGCCCAAGAATTTTGATCGAACAAATAGAGCCAAAATAAGATATCATGTCAGGTAATTAACGTGAACTATTGTATGTCACTCGTTCTTGCTCATCTATTTTCCCAACGCATGTATTTTTGTATCACTATCCACGTTTTTAGAGTTACTACGCATGAGCTCATTGCGAAAATTGTTGTTAATGCATAGCATATATCATTGAGTGATTACCAAATGCTAATGTCTTTACACCGATTTTTGTGGTGGCAAATTGACAATATAAAATAAACCATCGCTTTTGTGGACATAGCCACAATTGGTGAACAACATAAACTATGTGTAGTAGCTCATTTGTATCAACTATGCTGTCGTTCGTTACTAATAGATGCATTATATTATTTATTATTGTCAATAAACATTTCCTCTTATACCATATTTCTTAAACCAAACAATTGCAATTAAACTTTTAATTAGATAGGCACGAAACTTTAAACTTCCAACTTCTCTAGTATCATGTTAGATAATACAATCTCACCCAAAAGCTTGAGCTTTTAGTAATAGACGTACCATATTAGTTATTTTCTTAAATAGTAATAAGTTTGTCAATATTGGCAGTTGGATATAAGTGTCGAATTCGAAGTCGATAAGGAGGCACTTGAAAGAACTACCGATGCAGATGTAGGCTACAATTGCAGCACAAGTGGTGCAGCGGTTAGAGGCGCTTTGGGACCTTTCGGAATTCTTGTTATTGCGGATGATAAACTATCCGAGTTCACGCCCATTTATTTCTACATCTCTAAGGGCATCGACGGAAGCTTCAAGACCTCGTTTTGCGCCGATCAAACTAGGTTAGTTTCTGCGACTTTCTTTTCGTGTATTTACTTTTCCTTATTTTACTTTTCCGGAAAGGAAGCCTTAATGGTTGTCCTCGATATCTTGCCTATGAAAAAGAGAAGGTATTCAATTTGAGACTGAAATCCTGTCGATTATGCGCAGGTCTTCGAAGGCTTCAGATGTTGACAAAAAGGGGTACGGAAGCACGGTTCCCATGCTTGAAGGTGAAAAATTATCCATGAGAATATTGGTATGTGTTGATTTCTTTTTCGATTCTTTCCAATATTTCAGAAAAAAAATGTTTCGCACCACGATGGTCTTCACATTATATTTATTTTTTCGGGTCAACAACATCATAATTCCAAGTGAATTTTAATCCAATTTTTTGGAAAACTATTCAGGTTGATCACTCGATTGTTGAAAGCTTTGCTCAAGGAGGAAGAACAGTGATCACATCTCGGGTATATCCAACTCATGCTATCGATGGATCAGCTCGAGTGTTCTTGTTTAACAATGCCACTGGGGCTAACGTCAAAGCTTCCGCGAAGCTATGGGAAATGAATTCGGCTAAGCTCCAGAAATTCTCCGATGACTAGTTATAAATTGAACATAATTTGTTTCGATAATTTGTATGGTAGATAAATTATTTTTCAGGAGGCCATTTGGGTCTTACTATTTCCTTTATTAAAATTATTTTTTAAATTTCATTGGTTCATTATTTTTGGGAGTTTTTTTTCTTACAAATGGCGTCAATCAAATTATAGAGTAAGATATGGACTATCAGATTATTTTAGTCTTGTGGGCAGAACTGTTTAAATAATTGGGAGCAATCACTTGATAAAAATGATCAGTCACGGAAATTTTCTTAAATGTACACATATAGATATATTTTTATTATCAAAATGGACACTTATTTAGATGTGCGGGCTTAATAAATCATTTGGGATGCATCACTCGATTTTATATCTTGGGGCTAAGCCTACAGACCAAATCAATAGACTCCAATGAGTATAAATATTATTAGGACTGAGCCTATAGGTCACCTCGGTAAACTCTTCAGAGTATAAACCTGAACCAAGCTGATGTCATGTCCTAGGTAGATTACACGACTCTAGAGTCTAACAAACACGAATGTGTTGATCCCTTCACAAAACATATATATATATGTGTGTGTGTGTGTTTGTTCTAAATAATATCTGTTACAGTTTAAAATATATTGCAAAGTATTAAAAATCGAACCGGATCGGCCGGTTAAACCGGAAATCGGTTCATAGGCCGGTTCGGATTACCCTAAAAACCGAATATGGTTTGAATCGGTACAAAAACCGGTAAACCGGTCAAAAACAGATCAAAACGGTTCGGTTTTTTTTTTCTTTGGTTGTATAACCGGTTCAGGTTTTTTTTTTTTTAACTTATGGTTGTATAATTTTGAATGTTATATATTAAGTTAT
>MKEJ01106015.1:0-14439 GCA_001753735.1 Embelia ribes
AAAATTGGTTTTTCTATGATAAACATTTTTAGTATTTTGATTTTTAAACATTTAAATTTTGAGCGCAGTAGTTGCTTTCATGAATTATAAGAAAGTTTTTCTATCATGTAGAGGAAAATTGAAAATATGATTTAAATCATGATAGTAAAACAACTAAGATATGATTTTTAGTATTTTTTTTTCAAAGTTATAAAAAAAATAAATTCAATCACAAATATTACTATCAGGATTTAACTAAGTAAATAAATAACGTATTTACATGAAAAAAATATATTTTTTTAAATTAAAACTTATATTAAAATACGGCATGCAACATATATACTCAATACTTAAAATCTTAAAAAATGTCAAGTTAAAATCTTAAAAAATGTCAAGTGTAAAACACGTCATCTCCATCTAGTAATATATAAATTACAAAAAAGTATTTAAGACAAGAAAAACCCCCTCCCCCTCATAATTAATAATCTATAAAAATAAATAAGTATCCCCTCTCCCTCCCCTCATAATAAATTTATTTTTAAGAGGTAATGTTGGTAATTCATATAAAAATAATGTGATGTAAATTTGCTTTTTGACATTTTCTAAAACTGTATGGCAAATTACATGTTTCTTTTATTTCTGGTCAGAGAGAGAATATTAACACACCGGATTAAGGAACAAATTTAATGCGTAATTTTTTTAATATTACGGTGATATTTTGTCATCATGGAGATGTGGTGATTCAAGCAATAATAATTGGATTCAGTTTTGAAAGTGCTTATTTTTAAAATACTAGGACTTGAGTGCAAAATACTTCAATTTAGCCCACGCTAAGAAAATGGGGAGTAATCACGTGTTATTACTCGCTAATATTTAACAAATAGAACTTTTATTATCGATTTACTCATATTTCATGTCTCGTAGCTTGTCGCATTGACCTCAATTTAAGGTGCGAATGTGAGAAATTTAATAGTTTTGAGAATGCGGCGCATATCATAGATGAAAGAAATATGTTCTTTTTTGTTGGAAAACACCTTGATCTTCGTCAAGAAATAGAGAAAAATGGGGAATATATAAGAAAAATAGTAATCGGGACAAAGTACTCTTGACCAAATCACATAGAAAATGATTGAAGTAATTATGATGCAGAATCATAGTATAAGTAAAGATATGCATTAGGTTTAAGTATGATCCAAAGCCATTTTATTTATTGGGAGAGCAAGTAAATCACCGACCCCAAGTTAACAACAAGAACACTGTTAAAAGAACAATAGTTTACTGGGAAGGGACCAAAATTACAGCCGATAACAAAGCCTTAGTTCAAGATGCTACGGCTTAGATCCCGCATAACCACTTGAGCCGTTCAATATTCAATACATAGAGACACCGCATCATCTTACGGATCAACGTCAGCATTTGATAATTCTGCAGTGCAATTTGTCTATAGGAACAAAACATCCTAAATTCAGCTCAACAGTTACCATAAACTTAAGTACAAATAGTTCTAAATCATCAACCTAGATTCCAATTTATGACTAGAAGAAGCCTTCTAAAATGTTCTTTGTGACACAATAGTTCTAAAGCATCAACCTAGATTCCAATATACGTCGTCCTTGTCCTCAAAGCTCAATTTCAGCGTTTGGAGTTTGAAGCCCGAACCTTGTATGATCTCAACCAAATCAGAGGCCGTCCCGGTAGCTAGTAATGTCGTATCTTTCGTCAACTGACAAAACACATGTGCACAAGTGTCATTAGGTGTAGGCCGCATACAACATTTTTTTTTAAAAAAAAAATTCTATTGAACATTATTGAAAAGTGACCACGCTCTCCTGAGCTACAGCTGAGCCTCGGCCTCTCAATAGTTAAAAATTTTTGTCCTTTCTCTTTCAGACTCCTAGCTCACAAAAACTGCCACTTTAGTGCCATAATAAATCAAGGACTACTAACAGTTAGTACAGAGGTGAACTTAACAAGAAGAAATTGCCTAGGAATTAAATAAAATAGTGTAGATACTTATCAAAAGAAAGTAAAATAGCGAACATACTTCGACGCTTGCAATATCTTCAACGAGTTGAACTTTCAAATTGCTAACGCCCTCCATCCCCTAGAAGATAAGATACGCAAAGGCGATTACATTTGTAATGCAATATTCTAGTGTAACTTGCCCTATTTTAGGAAGATGTACGGCATGAAGAACCCTTGTCAATCTCCATCATCAGCGATATGAGAATTTGCACAAAAACCCTCCGGTTTACTAAACTTTGTTCAATGCAATTTATCAAAGAATTTCACCCTTTTGTTAAACATGAGAAATGCACTTAAAGAATGGATTTTTAGAACAATCTAACGAGTGTGGATGAATCTACCTTTAAGGCATTGGTCACGATAGGAATAGCTGTTTTTTTCATAGTTCCTTCAGCCTGCATATTTAACAGTATTTAGCTCCTTGAGAAACTGAATATCGATATATCCAACAGCAGACAGGAAAGCATCATGCATAAGAAAATCAAACCAACAAAACGGCAGACAGATCCTAACATCGGCTCAGCCTCTCTTTGTTTATGAATCTCAAAATAAACAACAAAAATCATCAATGGAGGTAGGCTAAATTCCTTCTCCGAGTACAGCATAACTGATATGGTAAGACAATGCTTCAGATAAACTCTGTCCACAAGGCTAGGTTTGCTAGATGATGGAAACCAGTGCAATGAAAATCTTATGAAAATGAAAATAGCATACAATTTGAATTTCTACTGGATGACGTACCGGGTAAGCTAGAGAAACAGCCAGATTCCACTGTCCTTAAACAAAATACTGGAATAAAACTGAAATTAAACGGAATGTCCAGCCATAAATAAAAAAAAATGCCAAAAAAAAAAAAAAAGTGGATTGAGCTTATGATTTTTTCCCAACCTTCCTATGGAACTTGAAATAGTTGCAACTCTTGTCATAAATTACTTACCAAAAAACTACAGCCCATTAAAGACTATATCATGGAAATGAAAGACTATATATATAATCTATTTAATTTTGCCAAGTAGATATAAACTAGGAATTCCCTAATCAGCAAAGAAAATGCTATGCAAACATCATAATTCATTAAAAAATATACTGATGGTAAGAAATTATTCTCATTGATATGAATGTGGAGGATACATGAAACTCTATTTATTGTACAATGAGGTAACTTGAACAAATTCCAACAATACAATTGTTCTAATATAAATAAATCAATCTAGAAACCAGACTTGATCTTATTCACTCTTAATCTTATGTTATACTAAGGGCACGCACACCAGTTACTCGATAGAGCTCACATCCTAAATTATAGGCATTAAATTTTAGGGATATTCACCAGCATAGCTAATGCTATTGAATCCCTAGAAAATAGGGGCTTACTACAGTGATCCCTTGAACTAGGGGACAACCGTTCATCACAATACTACCTTTAAGTTCAGATAATCTGGTGCGAACCTTCACAATATTCCAATCTAATGGTCGACCCAAGATTTGTGTGTAGGGGAAGCCAAGTTCAATTGTTTTGGCAGCGGCGTTCGTATTTTTTCAGGGATTTTCCAGGGATGCTAATAGGCTTTATTGTAAAAAAAAAAAAATCAAAATTTATACACGTATCCCACACAATTATCCAAGGTTAGGAAGTGTCGTGCTCGTGCCCTTATTGGAACTGCCAATGTTCCAATTCCTAATTTAAAGTTTGGGGCACAAATTAAAATTTAGGGGATGAAAATAGATATACTGATGGGAAATGTCCAAGGAATAAGATATCAAGTGGATTGAAGGATATTCAACACTTTACCATCATCATCATCATCATCATCTAAGTCATAAAATACTGATAAATTAGGAACAACTACATAAAACCAAAATAAGATATCACTTGCATGTTAACCTGAACTTTTAGGCCCATCCACTCCTATGAAAACCAACTTGCTCATATATTTCTATCATACGATTCATCCACGTAATAAAAGTTCTACCTTTACCGTTTCTAACTGCTCCTGCATCAAAATTTTCACACTTTCTAACGGGTACACTCAAATTTAATTAAATTCACACAAAATAAACAACAAACATTGCAAGTAATTAGATAAATAAATAAATAAAACGGATTAAGAGAAAAAGAGTAAAACCTGGAAGAGCATGGTGAGAGGAGTGTCGTCGGTGGCAGCTGCTCTCACAATCTCTCTCCTCCTCCTTCGATGAGAGAGATTGGTGCTAACACTACCGCCGTTGATTCGAGGACGATGAACGGATGAGAACGAAGAAGAAACAGGAGTGAGAGAGAGATGAGATTTAGTGAGAGAAAGCGGAGAGAGAGATGTAGATACAGAGACTGTCGTCGCCATTGTTGCCTTGTGTTAACCTTCAGAGGGAATTCCTCTTTATTTTCAAAACAAATTACTCACAACCTACTACTAATAAAATATTAGTAGCATTAAATCATAGTACCTAACTTATAGTAGTTTTATTATTAAAATACAGTAATTTCGTAAAAGAAAAAGAAAAAAAAAAATTCATGCACATTATAAGAAAAAGAAAATTCTTGTATTGAGAGTAAATCCAATGAAAAGATATTACAAGGTCACCAAATCACTCTTCCATATAGAGCAATTCATTTTCCAATTCTCGTTCCCGTTATGCACACATTTCTATTTTTATGAGTTTTTGGCTTATTTTTCCGAAGCTCTTGTGTTTTTACTCCCACTCCACTATTTGGTAATCTAGTAAATTTTACGTTGTTAGTATTTTAATCTATTTTTCGAGAATCGGTTGGATTGGTTTAGTGCCTGGACTAATATAAGGGATTGTTTGGCAATCTAGCTGTGGAAGCAACTTTTTGCCCTCAGAGCAAGTTTGGAAGTGGGCTTTGATCGGCTTTAAATGGGCTTCTGATTGTGATTGATGAATGAGCTTACTCGAGTTCGGTTAGACTCAAATTAATAGTACTTGAGTTCAAACTTATATATATGGGTTTGAACTTGATCAGATTGAAAATATGAAAACGTGAGCTCGACTCGAACTCGATTCAATTTTTTTAATTTTGTATGATAAATAAGTATATTTATATATCTGTGTTGATAAGTGTATACAAATATAAATATATATTTATTTATTTTATATTTTATTTGAGTTATTTGCGAGCTCAAACGAATCAAGTATCTTACAACTCGAACTCGAGTTAGGTATAAAAATATACACTCAACTTGTTCGATACTTGAGCCCAACAATACTTGCGTCGAACCGAACTATATTAAAGATAAGGTGCAAAGTCCTGGGTAAATTACACTTTGTCCTCACAAGGTTTTTGACAATTTCATAAAATCTCAAAATTACACTATTCCCCATTAGGTTTTTATTTTAATTTTACTTTATTTTCAGAGAGAAAGTGAAAGTGAGATTATTTGTTATAATGACTCAAAAAATTCCAAATATTCCCCTTAAATAGTACTCTGTCTCTCGTGTGTTTGTTTGTTTTTTTTTCACAACTTTTTCAAAAAATAAAAATATATATATATGTATATATAATATTTTTCTTAAAAAATGAGATGATGTTTTTATTTTATTTTATTTTTATCAAATATGAGCTTCAAATTCAGAAAATAAGGAAATGAATTGAGGGTAATATGACCATTTTAAATAAAAAAAAAACTTGAGTTATGACTTAGAGGAAAAGTGTAATTCCCGAGACCTCTGGGGTAATATGAAATAATCATAAACCTCATGGTAGCAAAGTGTAATTTACCCTAAAGTTAAAAGTTACATTAATAGGGTCCATGTGAGAATTTGCATAATTAAACCCACTATAAATAGGCCAGAGGTCCGAATCCATCCTCATGAATAAGATATTATGGGTTTGAATTTCTACCTTGAAACTTTCAAAAATAAAAAAATAAACAAAAAAATAATTACTAAGTTACGGTTCATGCACTTGAGCTAATAATAAGGATCCAAATACATGTAATGATGCTTATTAAAGTTAGCAAAATATATAAAAAAAATTGAAACAATTATTACTGGTCTGAAAATACAATGTTCAACTCCAACTCGGCGCATCAACACTAAAAACAACATGTCCCTAGGAGTTTGCATAATCCCAAACTCTTTTTTGTTTTTTCAATCACTGAGATTATATTTATATCTAACACCATAAGAAAATTTATTTCTTATCCCTACAAAATATTCTAACATGTTGTTTTCCTTCAAAACAACAAACTATTATATCTTTAATTTGTATCATTAATGACAGAATTTGTATGGTTAAAACCGTATCTTAGTGGATCTAATCGAATTGTATCCGCTATTTAGCTTAAAGGGGAGATTAGTATCTCTACACTTAGGTTATATCCTCACGTGGCCTTTCGGGGATGGTACAGAACTTTATTATTTTTAAACCATAAATTGATTTTTGAAATTGAAGTTTCACAATCACGCTAATATTTTAATTTCGAACATTTTGTTATAGTAATGTGGTTTTTATGCACTCATGGCTTATGCACTGTTCTTACATAATATTGGTATTTGATGGCATCATTTTCAGGGAAGGCACATAATTTAATTTTTTAAACCACAAATTGATTTTTGAAAATGAAGTTTCGTTATCACGTTAGTATTTAATAGCGATCATTATATTCTAGTAATGTGGTTGGTGTTTGCGACAGTGACAACTATAGGGATTTTGTGATTTTTGTGGAGTAGATATAACCAAGATTTTAAAGCAAGTCATGGACTGCTTGTGAGTGACAGAATGCAAGTAAAAGGACGTTTTTTTTTTATTTTTTAATTAGCTGTACCTCTCTTCCTATTTTCCTTTTATTTGGCTATATCCTCCATAGAAAATAGTAGTTTTTTTTTAATCTCTTTTTTTTTTATATGATCTATCAATCCATCACGTAAAAGTACCACATCGTTCCCACACCCCATGTTAACAAAATGTGAAACTTAGCATGATTGATTATTGCATCTTCGACAGAACGAACAAAACGATTGATAAAAATTGAACTGACTCATCCAAAAGTCCAAGAACGAACTTTTTAACTGCAACAAGTTCCAAGCTCTAACTATAAACTTTTAACTGCAACAAGTTAAATATATGCAATTATAGTTGAAATTACCACGGTTATTGCCCTTGAGAAATTTAATTATGGCAGGCAAATTTCGAAGGTTGAGTTCAACATATTATAATCCCTTATTGCAACTTGAATTAATGTAATCGGGTAACTTTTGACATAGGGCCTCTTAATATGGATATGAAATAAATAGAGGCCTTGTTAAAATTAAAATAATTAAACTACTAAAAAATGACTAAATATTATCTTGTTTTGCAATTGAGAAGCAAAATGCTCCTTTGATGGTTATAGTCAATTTATTGGCTAAAACTATCATTTTCAATAGATAAATAGTTAATCTATTTAGCATTTTTTAGAGTTCCCCATATCGAAATATAAGAAGTGTCAAAGGAATAAGAAATAGTATGAAAGCTTGAAGTTGCAATGGTTGAAAGTGGTGGCTCTTTCTTCACTGACTATGGCCAGTCGTACCTTTTCCTTTTATATTGTTACAAGAATTTTTTGTTATAATTACATAATAAGTCAATAACGGTTGTATCTCCAAAATAAGGAAAAAGAAATAATACAAATATATGCAATAAGTTCACAAAAGATGCTTCCATATCTTCAAGATTGAGTTGATGATTGGTGTGCCAACTCATCAAGTACCACATCATGCGATGGTGATAATTGTACGCTAACATGCCCCCTGCAAACGCAACGGTAAGGGACGCACATCGAAATTGAAGACCATTGTTGAGAACTGCGGGGCGACAATCGGTTTTGTGGAACTGTCAACTAGTTGGTCCTTGCTAGAGAGAAATCGTACCTCGAGCATTTTATTACTAACCCCATCCCGAACAAAATGGTAATCGATTTCAATATGTATTGGTGCATTCATGAAATGTCGGATTGAACATTAAATAAGTTGCCCTTATATTATCGCAATGTATGACTGGGACAGAAGATATTCGAACCCCAAGCTCGGAGAGTAATGATCGAAGCCACAATAACTCGGCTGCAGTGTTTGCCACAGCCTTGTACTCAGCCTCGGTACTGGAACCCGAGACTGTAGGTTGCTTTTTGGAGGACCACGAGATAAGGTTGGCACTGAAAAACACACAATAGTCAGTCGTAGATTGATGATCATCGGGACACTCTGCCCAATCAACATCATAATATGCAAAGAGGCAAGTCGAAGAGCTCTTACATAGAAGAAAACCGCATTGGATAGTATGCTTAAGATAACGGAGTATACGCTTAATTGTTGCCCAATGTGTTGTGCATGGTTGATGTAGAAACTGACATACCCGATTGATGGCAAAAGAAATGTCAGGCCTCATAAGGGATAAATATTGAATGGAACCAACCATGCTACGGAAAAGAGTGGGGTCCTCAAAAGTATCACCATCATAGATGCTTAGTTTGGCTGAAGCAGACATAGTTGAGGTAACAGGTTTTGCAACGAGCATGTTAGTACGCTTCAAAATGGTATGTATATAGTGTTATTGAGTAGGGAATAATCTATTTGGAATCGTCATAATTGTAATGCTAATGAATAAGTGAAGAGGACCAAGGTCTCAGACAGCAAAAATACCCTATAATTGATGAATAAGACTAGACATAACAACAGAGGATAAGCTAGTCACAATGATATCATCAACATATATAAGAACATACAGTCGATAATGAGTAGTACATGAAATAAATAAGGAATGGTCAGATTTACTCCCATGAAAACCAATGAAATGAAAATGTTGACCAAGCCGTGGGTACCATGCCCAAGGTGCCTGTTTTAGCCCATAAAGTGACTTTCGAAGACGACACAAGTGATGGGAAAGTATTAGATGCATGAAACCTGGGGGTTGTTGCATGTAAACTGCCTTAACAAGATTCCCATGTAAAAAGGTATTACTTACATCAAGTTGCAAGATATGCCATCCTGACGAAACAACTAAGGAAATAACGAAATGTATGGTAATGACTACCGGTGTGTAAATGTCAACATAATCTATACCCTCTCATTTGTGAAAACCTTTTGCGACTAGGCGTACTTTGTGGCGTTCGATAGATCCATCGGCCCGACGTTTAATCTTAAAAACCCATTTGCACCCGACGACATTTTGACGTGGAGGTGATGGTACTAAAATCCAAGTGCTATTTTATAGTAAGTTAGTAAATTCATCATTCATAGCCTTGTGCCATTATGGGAGCTTGACAGCCTCCGTGAAGCACATTGGTTCAACCTCATTTTGTGTGAATTGAACGATGAAGGCTTGGGACAATGGCCACCGAATTGTGCCATCACAAAATTCCTTGGCTTAGAGATGTTGTTGCGAGCCCGAATTTGCATAGAATGAGTGCGATTCGTGGAGACAATAGAAGGGATACTACTGGTAATAGTCCAATTTGGAGTTGTGGTGGGCTGGTTATAGTCCACGGGCTGGTTGGAGGTATGTGAGTGGGTTTGAGGTGCTGGCGGATCCACAGACTGGGGCTGGCTATTGGGCTGGAAGGCTGGTGTTGGTGATTGGAAGGGCAGTTGTGGGCTTGACGATGAGGACCCAGAGGGTGGTGATGGATATGAGTGTATGACGGACCCAGGGGGGATGGTAGGGCAATTGGTATAGGAATTATTGGGTTAGTATTGGTGGACTTGTGGATCAGTCTGTGGACTGGTGAATGGGTAGCATATGGGTTGAAAAATTAAAGTTGCGAGGGAGGTTTATATTGGGTTAGACTAGTACAGAGGTTGACGTCGGGGTAGGGTGTTGAAAAGGAAATGAGTTCTCGTCAAACACAACGTGGCGGTCTAAATAGATGTGATCGGACTTGGGATCTAAACACCGATAGCCATAGTGCAAGAGACCATAACCTATTAGGACACACATTACGGATCTTTGTTATAACTTATTTTTATTATAGGGCCTAAAAAGAGGCTAACATGCACAACGAAGTACACGAAATAAGTAGAATTTTTTTTTTTTTTTTTGAAAAAGTTGTTCAAAAGGTGATTTTGATTTTAAAAGTGGTGTAGGCATTTGGTTTATTAGATAACATACGGTAAGAAAGACATCATCCCAATAGCGTGTTGGAACAAAACTACTGACAAGCAACGCGAGCCTTGTTTCAACAATATGTCGTTGTTTTCGTTCCACTACTCCAATTTGATTATATGTATGCGGAGAAGTAACCCGGTTATTAATGCCTTGTTTTTGTAAAACTCGATGAAGTGATCTATATTCGCCCCCTCCCCCCCCAATCACTTTGTACTAAAATGATTTTACGATTTAAAAATCGTTAAATTAATTTTGGAAATTATTCAAACACACTAGTAACATCGGGTTTATGTTTAACATTATAAGGCCAAGTACAATGACTAAATGCAACAACAAAAGAAATATAATAAGCATTGCCCACACTAGAATGACATGGAATATAAATTAACTCTAAAGGAAAAAATGCTTGAAATTCCGTAGTAGGAAAATGAAGGCGATAACTTTTAGTTATTTGATATGAATGACAAATCAAGTAATTTTTTTTGTCTAAAGTAGGTAAAGAAAATTGAGAAATTATTTTCTTAATAGCCTGAAGAGCCGGATATCCTAATTGGTCATGCCACATATTAATAGTGGCAGAAGAATTAAGTTGCACGATATAGGTTTCCTTTGGTGTTGGCCAGGCACAAAGTCCGTATTTGGTGCGGTCGTGAAGTAAGGTAGTTCCCGTTGCTAGATCCTTGAAAAGAAAATAAGAAGGTAAGAATTCAATTGAAATGTGATTATCTTAGGTAAACTGACTGACATAAATTAAGTTTTTGCGTATTTCTGGGACATGTAATAAGTTACGTAATGTAAAGGAAGCATAAGAGGTGTTAAGGACGGTTTTACTAGTGTGTTGGATTGGGAGACCATTATCATTATCCACTCAGATTGTATTCGGGCCAGAGTACTCATTTTCTTGTAGACTTAAGTTGGCAAGATCGTGAGTGAGATGATGTTGAACCCGTGTCGGGGTACCATGTCGGATCAGAAGGCGAAGAGCTTACTACATGTGCATTAAAATTTGAAGAGGTAAAGCCCGGGGTCTTAAAGTTGTCCAGTTGGTAGCATTATTTGGTGGAGTGGCCTGGTTTGTCACATATTTGGCAAATAAGATGCGGTCCAGACCAGTTACAACCTCGACCACTACCACGCCGCCCCCACGACCAGAGAAGCCAATATAGCCTCCGCCGCGTGGTTGATATGAACCACAGGTAGGGTTAGGGTTAGTCCCCTGGTTGCCTCGGTTGGTAGTTTCTCATGCAGATTGGCGACGATTGTCCCTGGCTCCGTGAACAGCTAAGTTGGTACTTGGATTGCTCAATTCGGGGGTAATACTTCGACGATCCATCTGCGTTTCAAAATCATATAAGTGAGTAACAACCGCATCCCACGACATTTGAGGAGAATAGGTGGTGATGCTAACAACCGAGCTATCGTACTTGATTCCAAGACTGGCGAGAAGATAAGTAATGAGGTCAGATTCGGTTATGGGCTATCCTGCTTTTGCAAGTCGGCACGTAGCATTTCAACCTTAGTCACATACTTGTTAATGGGTTGATCATCCTTATGAAGAGTTGCAAGTTCAAGTCTTGTATTAAGGAAACAAGCTTGACTTTGAGATGTATATAACATTTCTAAGCTGAGCTAAAGGGCGTGGGATCGAGTTTCATTAACCACATGAGAGAGAATAGTTTCCGTAAGATAGGAGATGAGAGCGGATAGGATGATTTAGTATTGGCGAACCTAATTTTCCACTGGGAAATCAGGGAGTCCAAGAGGTTAAGTGTGACGTAGGCATGGAGTGGTACCGTCGATGTACCAGAAAAGTTGTTGTCCTCGGAAATAAGGGACGAGTTGTGCTCGCCAAAGAAGATAGTTGTCCTTATTGAGTTTGATGGTTAATAAATGTTGGAAGTTGGTAAGATTAGAAGTAGTATTCATAGTGAATGGATCGGGGGCTATGTCTGAGTGTAGTTGTTGGTAATAGGATGTGGGAATAAGGATGGAAGGCGGGGAGGGGGGTAAGGTGAAAGAGGAAGAGCCATTTTGAGTGGTACCGGTAAGAAACCCGATGCCGGTTTGAGTGAATAAACAGGTGATAGAAAAGATAAGACCTATCATGGTAGAGGTTAGGCTGACCAAGATTGTTGACATTGTCGGCGTTGTGGTCGAGGACATGATAATGACATTGGTCGATGGTTTTGATACCATATCGAATAATATAAGAACTGTAAAAGGTATAAGAAATAACATGAAAGCTTGAAGTTGTAATGGTTGAAAATGGTGGCTCTTTCTTCATTGGCTATGGCTGGGCACACTTTTTCCTTTTATACTGTTACAAGATCGTTTTGTTATAATTACATAATAAGTCAATAACTATTGGATCTCCAAAATAAGGAAAAAGAAATAATACAAATATATGCAACGAGTTCACAAGAGATGCTGCCATATCCTCAAGATTGAGTTGATGATTGGTGTGCCAACTCATCGAGTACCACGTCATTCGATGGTGATAATTGCGTGCTAATAGCGACCATGAATAGGTCGTGGCTATATTATTTGTTCTCTAAAGGAGTTGTGAACGAATGGGATGTGCACCACCATGGGATCAACGGCTTCACAATATTTATTGGTTGTCTAATAAAAATTTAATATGTAAAATTAGAAGATTTACACGATGGTAAACATTAATTTTCGATTCAATGATTGAAAAATATTGCGCATTTGTGTAAACCCTGCATGGTGCAATGCAGTGGTTCTAGTTTTGTTGCAAACCAATACATAAGGCTTGTTTGATTGCAACTTATAAAATACAATTTTTCATTTTTTCCCCTTAAAAGCTATAAAGTATTTGATTGCGCGACTTTTAAGCTGAGTTTATTTGTTATTTTAACCTAAATAAATTAAAAATTTTAAGCTGAATACATTTTTTTTATATACAAAAATAAATTAACTTATTTGATTAAAGTTGCATTGAAACAACCCATAAATAGATTCTTAGCAAAATAAAGTGGAGTACAATTGAGTTGTTAATGGATACCTCGCGATTTGTTGCAATATTAATAACCAACCTAGGTTTTTAAGGTCCACTCTATAAATAGCCTTCGAAATCCAATATCATTTTTCTTTCAATAATAAATGAAAAGAATTAGAATTTGACTTTTGCTTATAGTTTACTTTTAACTTATGCATTTCCAGCAATATCTCTAAATTTGGGTCCCTATATTTTCGGTATTAAGGTATAGATACCCAATAACAAATTAAAACTCACATCAAAGTACTTATTTTTCAGTAGCTAAATAATAGAATACTTAAATTTATTTAAAATTCTATTTAAGCAATTTTCTGGTATAGATACAAGACATACATACATATAACATACATATATGTGTGTATATAAGCAAGATGATTTTCCGGTAAATCTACAGGGAGTAGACAAATCATGCTCAATGAATAAAATCTAATTATTAGTATCATGTTTGTATAACTTTGAAAGAAATCTAACTTTGATTCTAAACCCTAGAAATCGGGGGTTTTCAATTACTTTACGTCTATGTAATTAAATCGTCAAATCTTATTGAAATAACATATATATTTATACGAAGGATTGTCAATCATCGGGCCAAATTATTATTGCCAGAGCAGCAACTAGAGATGGTGGGGCTTGGAGCAACGATAAGAAGTTCACTTCAAGAGAGAGAATAGAAGGAAATGAAAGGGAAAGTGAATAATGGCGATGGTATTGCCTTGTTCCGTACAGAAAATATTATAAATTAATTTGGCTACCAGCTACATTGTTAGCTTTGAGTAGATGAATATATAGACCCATCTCCCTATATTAAGCTATTATACTTTAGTTATAGTAACATTGTGCGATTTGAACATGGTAGCCAAATGAGTAGTTAAATGTGTATAATATCATATTTAGCTCTATTACCTATTATTATTGTTGCAATAGTTTGAATGGATTCAATTTATAAATGCCACTTTTATTATGTTCTCAAGTTATTTTAATTGACTTTCAAAAAAAAGTTATTTTAATTGGTTAAAAATCTTATAAATTGACAAATATTGGATTCATTCAGGAGTAAGCCCAACTTTTAGCGATAATTTTTATTGGTATTTTCTCCTAATTCGAGCAGTTTAAGATTTATAATACTACGAGAAACAACTACAGAAGAAAAAAATATGTGATAGTATTTCTTAATTTTGAAGACCTAATCTATCAAATTTGCAAAACTTTAGGCTATTAAGTTACAATTATAATTACGGGGACCAAATAAATATTTTGGTAGAGACGAAAATGTATTTTAGTTGGACACCTGGTCGTCCATCGGGGGGGGGGGGGG
>MKEJ01106016.1:0-18731 GCA_001753735.1 Embelia ribes
AAACAAAACAAAACAAAAAAAGAACCATCTAGGGCATTTGCCGGGCAGCAGCATCAGCAACAAGGGGCAAGTAAGGGGTTTTGCCCAAAACACTACAAACAAAGCTATATATGAAACACATCACAATGAAAACGAATACCGCATTATGACCCATCACCATCAATTTGTACACGATACCCCCAGGCCGACCTGGGTTTCCAATGATCCGGATGAGTAGTTGGGGAATGATGAGCCCCACATCGAGCATGAGAGCCTGCATTTAGGTGCACAAATATATACAGTTCCAAAAAATTACAGATGGTCCCTATAGGATAAAAAAGATATATTTGGTCCCTATACTTTAAGTTGCAACAATAAGAGCATTCACAGCAGTCTTTTTAAAGTCTTGGTTTTCCTTGGTTTAATTAGTTGAGAAAACCCCATGAAATCTTCCACGTCAATTATTTATCTCTTTAACTTTCTAGAAATCTCAAATACGAAATCTACTATTCACTATTTCTTCATTAATATATCAAACTTCATTTCCACCAAAATTGTAGAACCCTTGTTAAGATTAAAAGAAAAAAACAATTACAATTTTTTAGATGATATTTGATTATTTTAATATTTTTAAGATATTGTTGAGAAAGATCCACGTAGACAATTTCCAAAATATTGATTTCTATAAACAATACGTTTCTAGATCTTCTTCTTCTTCTTCAACCAAGCCTTAATACAAAGAATTTGGGGCCAACTAAGGCGTACATGCAACTCGAGGATTTCTCTGGAGGTCATCCATCCTAATACTATTTTCTCTCTCGCCAAAGAATGATATTTTCAGAGTGCAACATGAGGACTGCCTATGAAGTCACTCATCTTACAATTACTCTGGCCCAATCACGCTTTACTTCAGAGTTGTGATGGGCTTCCATGAGATGTGACTTGTTTTGCTGGCTAGACGTCACAACCTACCGGCCCACTCCCCCTCCTCCTTAGTAGCACTGTAGCAGACCTATTTTATTTATGGATTTAACAGTATTCAGATACACAAATGGATAGTTATTTAGAGGCACTGGTGCCAGTGCTCTTAATTGGTTTCTATTTTTCATCTTTTTGCTTATTTTTCGAGCTTACTTTTTCTTGTTATCAAATTTTTAGAGATACCCAATTTCTAGGATTCACTTGATATGATTAGACATTGTAGAATGCTACAGTCAAGTTGTGGTATGCTTTCAACCATACTTCTTTTTGGTTATTATAATTTGTTAGAAATACTCAATTGCTGAAATTACTCGTTCACATGATTAAAAATGTAGGGTGCTATAGTTTAGTTTTGGTTGTTGCTAACAATTAATCAATCAAATTTTTCCTTCATTTACTTTTTCACTACACCTTGTTTATGACTGTATTTGTTGGAGAACAATTGTTGAAATTTAGTTGCTGACATGATTAAATATCGTAGATGTGGTACACTTTAGTTAAAATAATTGGTAGAAAGTTAATCAGTTCAGGGTTTTCTTTGCTTATCTATGTTTTTTACTATACTTTGTCTTGCTTATTATGAAATTGAAAGACATATCCTATTGCTAGAAATTACTTGTTGATATGACAAAAAGAATGAGGCGTGCTACAATCAAGTTATTGTTTTTGTTAACATGATCAGTTCAATTTTCTTTCGTTACTATTCTTTTTTCTTGCTTACTATGGTTTCAAAGGGATACCAATGGCTTTACCCTTTACACAATTTTTTTTCTAGTTTATTTTACAGCCGGAAAATTAAATAAATAAATAAACAAATTTAAGTCTATAGAAAGAAGTTAATTGCTCATTTAAACTTGCAATATGAATGGAACTGGAATCAATATGAGAGAGTGGAGGGTTACATATTTGAATGATCAAAACCCAATTAACTGTCCAGGAGATATTGTGGAGTGGTTTAGTTTAGGTGTGGCCTCTTTTTTCCAATGCCTGAAGATGCCATAATTCAGCTGTAATCAAAACAAAAATGTAATTATTTATTAATTAATTTTGAGCTTGAAATGTTGTAGAAGGGTGAGCTGTCAACATTTTCACTTTTTTCTTGTTTATGGTTTTTATATCTATGCATAAAAAGTAGGGTATACATGTGATTTCTGCTGAAAGAAACATGAATTTTTGGTGCGGCTAGGTGGATAATTGATGGAATCAGTTTTGAGCTTGAGATGTAATTTTTGGTGTATATTTTTTGAAAATAATACTGATTCTTGGTAGTTTCTAAACAGCAGCAAGAAGAAAAAAAGGGGACAAAGAGCAGTTGCTGGCGACAAAAGTGGAAGAGGACTCCGCCAGTTTAGCATGAAAGGTGCCTATTCTCATCTTTTTAATACTTTGCTAGACAAAACATTAACTTGTCCCAAATGAAAACCATATGTTTTGTACATAGCGTCTAGCTCTTTTCTTTAGATGGACACTGCTGGTGTTTTCCATAGTAGCTTTTTGGTTTGACAGTACTTATTTCTGATGCTAATGATGTTTATTGTTCCTGATGTCTTTCATTATCTTAGTTTGCGAGAAAGTTGAAAGCAAGGGGAGAACTACTTACAATGAGGTCAGTTTTATTGAACATTATATTCATTTTTGTTTCCTGTTTCTGTCGAATGCAAGGAATTCATTGGTTCAGTATTTTGTGTCTTATTAGAATTTGGTCTCACAAGGAAACATTCTCCCTCCCGACCCCCTCTCTTCTCTTATGATATTTTATGTAGTTCCCATTCTGTAGAATTTGGCAATGGTATGAACCAACTTGGACCTTGAGATGTTGATTTCTTTTTATTTTGGTCAATCTACATGATCAGTCATTAGGTTATGCAACTCTATCTCAAATATTTCTTTTAACTGATTGTTTTTCTTTATGGTAAAATAACAAAGCAGAATGTTAATAAAAAATTATTATGTATATGTTTGTCTGAAAAAGTAGAGAACACTTGGGTAATAAATCCTTGCAAGGTGTTGGAATAATTTTAAAACCTTGATATTATGTTGGATTTATGCGCTGTTGAGTCCTGTCCTTTTAATTTTAAAGTCTTTGACGTGATGTGAACAGTTCCCTTTCGTTAATTGGCTGCTTTTCTTAGATCTTTGTGCATCTCTATGATGAGATTTGAGTTCTTATTCGGCATGTTTTGTAGTTATTTGAAAACTCATAACAAAAAAAAAAAGTAAAAAACTAATAGTTTTAAGCATGAATTGAGGTATGAATCTACACAATATATTTAAGGAAGAAGAGTCTGACCTTTATACCAAGCCAAAATCTTTTATTTCCTATGAAAGCAACAAGAGAGAGTTGCGGAGAGGAGTAGTTGGAAAGGATGCTTTGGACTTACCACAAGCTACCCTTTCATAGAAACAAACCAAGTACTATGTGGATTCCAACTATCTGAAATCCAGCCTTATTGTGCGAACTTGATACGATTAAAAGTCTGCCTTATGTGTATAGTCTTCTTCTTCAAAATATTACATATAAATTCTAGTCGGCCTGATTTAGAATAAATGGCAGTTTAGATGACAAAATAAAATGGACATGTATTAATCTATATGTGTGTGTGCATATATATATATAGAAAACAGAAATTCAAATCTCAACTTAAAATGTTTGTCAAGATCATGTGCGCAAGTCACTTTAAAAAAAAAAATCTAATCTACAAGTATGCTCATTTATGGAAAAGGGTTTTAATGATAACTTGTGCTTAAAATGAATTTAATATATGTTCAAAAATATAGTGTACATTGTATGTGTCCTTTATACTTTCTCCTTCTAGCGGATGCACTTGAATTTGCACCACAAATAGGCAACAGATTTTATTTGGTTGTTAGTCTTATAGTGAATAACCTTTGTAATTCATTACGGTTCTGGTTGGGTATTTTTTCCAATCTTGAATTCTTTTTGGCTTGTCATCCTCATATTTCAGACAGGTATTTAGTCCTTTAAGCTCCTATACTGGAATACTGTTAGCTACTGTCGTTATACATTCTTTCAGCTGAATTTAATACGAAATATGTTTCAGGTTGCGGATGAACTTGTCGCTGAATTTGCAGATCCAACCCAAATGCCACAAGCTCCAGACCAGGTATGCAACCCATCAGAAGTCTTAAAGAGATTGTGTCTATGTTCTTCATTTTTACACTTGAAAGAATTGGGAGTAAGACTCAGAATTTGATCTTCTAATGTATAATGGTTCTTATACATAACAGCAACAATATGATGAGAAAAACATACGGCGAAGGGTATATGATGCCTTGAATGTACTTATGGCTATGGATATCATTTCCAAGGACAAAAAAGAAATACAATGGAAGGGCTTGCCTCGATCTAGCATGAATGACATGGAAGAGCTAAAGGTTTGAGTTCCTCTGCTGCTACCATATTCTTTTAATTTCAAGAACTTTGAGCATTTAAATAAGATCATATAATTTTTGTTCATGAATTTGATTCCCTCAGACAGAGCGTGTTGGACTGAGAAGTAGAATAGACAAAAAATCAGCGTATCTGCAAGAATTAGAGGAACAAGTAAGAATTATATACTTTTCACCATCTTGGCCATTAAAAAATCTGATTTTTTTTACCATGGTCGACCTGGCATGCAAATATTTCTCTTTCGGTGGATTGAAATAAAACTTCTACATGCTGACCTCGTGCTCCTTGTCAAGTTTGTAGGTCTTGAAAACCTTATACAGCGGAATGAGCAACTCTACAGCTCAGGAAATTCTCCTAGTGGTGGTGTAGCTCTGCCTTTTATACTGGTGCAGGTATGACTGCTTAATGTTTTATTCCCCTTGGTTGACTTAATTTGGATGAAGAGCTACTGAAACGTTAGCCATCAGTTTATCCATCATTATCGCTGGAATTCCACTAATGATTTAGTTACTTTTCTCAGGATTAGGAGAAAACCAGATGTTGTTTTGTGTGTGAGACGTCACACGTTTAATTTCTTAAACTCTGACATTATTTCCAGAACGTAGGTCCACGGTTATATCTCTCGTGATTGGTGTAGGACCATTCTACAACTGCCTAACCCATGGGACAGTGGGATTGACTGCTATATATTTGTAGGCATTTTGCACTATGAGAGATATAGCGGTGGCCCCACCCTATTTTGGATGCGGCAAAGACCAAACCAAACGCCTAATAGAACTACAAAAGAGTAATCCTTAATAAATTTAGTGTAAACCCCAAGAACTTCTCTACTATAAACCAAGTCTCAAGTAGGCTGAGCACACCCCTCGGATAGTTACGAGGAAAGACAGAACTAAGTTTTGAAGGCTCTGAAATAGTAATTGACTTTGTTCTACACTGAAAAATAAGTACATGTGAATTATGCATATTTATTTGCCCAAGCTCCTTGTGTTCAGCTCTTGGTCAACCTCTGGTTTTACCATGACAAATTTGTAACTTACGGGGTTAACAAGCAATTCTACAAATTTTGTCCAAGGATTATCTGGTCATTGGAGCCGGCAAAAATTTGATGAATAAGGGGGTTCTACCATACCTTCCCCGGTTTATAAACTTATCCATCAAATAGAACACGTTGTCAAACTTTTTACCACGTTTTATTTTTTGAGCATGTCGTTGGCAATGGTCTTGCATAAACACTTTTCTTGCAATTGTAAGAGAATTTATTAGAGTGGAGGGTGCTATTATCGGGATTAGAGAGACCATCTGGAAGCTAGTATTAAAAGAAAATGGACAGCAGGTGAATATGGAACTGACGACTGGGTCAAGGTAATTAATTCCCTGTGGAGATACTTTTAGGCGGCAGGAATTGTAAAATCTTATCCGCTTGAACTATCTCCTACATATACGTAAGAACATTCGTTACTTGTTTCCAAAAGATTGGGAAATTGGGTGAGGCCCTTCTTCCTTATATTTTTGGTGAAGTGCTTTTGTGATTTGATTGGCTTCTGAATATTGTTTATGTTCTTGTTACATCGGAAAAAGAACAGATTTGTTAGATTTTTCATTCAGAGTTGCTTCAGATGTTAGAAGAATGTAAAGTACTGTGATCTGTTCTTTGAACTTCTATTAGATATCATTCCAACTAATGTAAACCTTCTTATATAATATGGCAATCTAAAATGTAGACACGCCCTCATGCTACAGTCGAGGTGGAAATATCAGAGGATATGCAGTTGGTACATTTCGACTTCAACAGGTAACTGAACCCTAAAAATATATATAACTTTCAGTTTTACCAGTTCGTACAATTTTCTCCTGCAACTTTTATGCTCTTGATCATGATGATGGAACACTTTTGATTTCCCATTTTGGATTTTATTTAATAGTGCAGTTTTATATATGTAACAATCGGGTTGGAACTAAAAAGATAACTGGATCTGTTTTTCTGAAAAAAAAGGGAATTAGCATGGCTAACTTAGGCTTTTCTTTTACTTCTTTTTTTCTCACATTCGATTCTCCTTTAAATTTCGCATTTAGCTCTTCTTGTCTGATTCTGACAACTTATAATGTGAAAATTATACTAATTACAGCACTCCCTTTGAACTACATGACGACAATTATGTCCTCAAGGCAATGAAATTTAGTGAAACGCCTCAGGATGATATGGCAGCTCCACAATTTTCAATGGACAGAGGCGAAGGCTCTTCCAGCATGTACAAGCCTCAAATTGCAAACACTCCAGCTAGGACTGCCACTTCACCTCCTCTTCCAGGAATACTCAAGCCACGTGTTAAGAACGAAAGCTGACTTGCAAGTTTCCTCAGCAGATCATCTAACCTGGGCCCACAACCTCATATCCATTTGTATATTATGTAAAATACTTGCCGAGAGGGCCTCCTTTTACTTCTATACATTACCTCAAACTTTAAATTAGTTGACGAATCGAAGGTCTTGCGCTGATCCTTCTTTTCTATTTGTAAACCCTGAAGGCTCTTACATGATTACTCGTTCCTTTATAGCTCCATCTGTTGTAATCTTTTTATCTATTTTTAATTGTTTTTAAAATTATAATTTTTTTGCCTTGTGATCCTAGGCCCTAGTATGGTAACATTGGTGCCATTTGTATTGGAAAATTTCCAAGTTAAAAGGTTCTTACTTCACTGTGTGTAAGAGTTGTCTGTCTCTTTTGTTACTTCGCTCGTTTTAAAGAGCAGGTGACAAGGAAAATTGCCATGGTAATAACCTTTTCAGTTTTCTCCAGTGAGAGATCTTTCACTTTAAGGTGAATGTGAGGCTAAAGTACATATCTTGCTTTGCAAGAGAAACATTGGGGTTGACATCTCAGGATGAAATTTTTATAGATCCTTGATGTCCTTCATTGCGATCATGGGGTTAGTAGTGGCTTACGTTAGGCTCTAGGATACACGCTTGACCTATAGCGATGGACTGTGCCCCGGGGTGCTACTTTTCTGTGATCAAAATAAGAAAAAAAATTATCCTATAGGAATACACAGTAGTTCTGATCACAATAACACTCCTCATAACTTCTGAGATTGAGAAAAAAGATTGAAACAAGCAAAAGTAGTTATCTGCGCTAATGAGTTTGAGTTCCCTTGTAAATTTTGTCATGTCAGTATATTTTTTGGTTCGTTCTTTGTCTGTACTCAGCTTATAGGACCCTCACTTTTAGCATTTTTACACGTTCAATCTCATTGAGAAATCACAAGTAAAGGAGAAAACAAAATAAAGACATTGATGGAAAATGTTAAGAGATCGAACAGTTCAATGTTAAATGCTCGGGGTCTGCTTCAAGGTGCAACGAAATTAAAAAAAAAGACAGACAAAAAAACAGGTCCAAGACCTGCAACTTAAGTTGTCTACATAAAAGTAATAAAATGTGGAAAAGTCTTTTCCGGTACAACTCCTGTAGAGAAATATGGTTATACAAAAATTTACCGAAACATTTTCCAAACCCTTATAGTGTTATTACGAACATTTAACTGTACACTGCAGACAAGTGCCAAAACTTGCCATTGCTCAATTTTATCTTTAAACTTACCATTGCTCAATTTTATCTTTTCAATTCAAGCCACTAAAAAGATTAAACCGAGTTCACATGGATCAGTCCAGTCAGGGAAACCAAAATAATGCGCTTAATTGGCCTCAACACTGCAGGAACCATGAAGTTCAGATGGAATATGTTCAGGGTCAGTTTCTAAAAGCTTATCGAAAAAGAGCAAGAACCAGCCTTTTCTATCACAAATAATTATCTCAAATCAGAACAATACACAGGAAAGCTAGTTTCAAATTTCTCAGACATCAATAAAACTTCAAAGCGAGTAAGGTCTTAAGTTTTGTTCCTAATCATGCAGATAAGAAATTTTAAAGACTTCAAATTGTATCAAGAGACTACAAATTGTATAAGAAAAACAAAATGAGAAATCCATTCAGCTAAAAGCACAAGTCTAAACTGCAAGATCGTTCACAAAAGAAGCAATCAAAAGGCAACCAACTCTTGAGCAGCTCTCCTCAAACTCAGAATCTGCTTTGCTTCACAGGTCTTGCACGGTCAAACCTTCAAAAGCATAACCAAAAGTAAATTCAAACCAAGGTTGGAATAAGTTGGAATATTTTGCAAGTATAATAGAAACAGAACATTTAACAAAGCAAATACCTACGGTTACAAAGAGACTTCAAAACAGCAAATTTTTGAAAGCACAGTAACATGAACACGAGATAATTGTTTCTATTCAGGATAAGTAACAAGCTTGAAAGCAATTTTTTTGCTAATTTTAAGCAATTTCACGCTTATGATTGAAATAGCCCATTTTCAAGCAAATGTGAGGGTATATTGCTTCTACTGAAACCTCACATGGTTAGTGGCTACATATATTTTCCTTTTTTATGCGGATGAGGAATTATTGGCCCTACCAATTTCTGTCTTCTTCACAAGTCCTAGATATCCCTGTCAATTTTTTTCTTTTTAGTTACACGACACAAATCTTCAGACTATTCCACCAATAGTATGATCTAGAAGCCAACAAGTATTTGCACTTATTCCCAAATTGAGATGGTTAGGACGCTGGAAGGGCAACTGAAGAGAAAATAATTCAGAAATGAAATCATCGGAGTATGCCATGAATTTATAGGTACTTAGAAGGTCAAAAGGCGGAAACTATATTCTCTTCACAAGTTGATTGTAATTAATGATGCGACGATCCTTATTCCAGGTTATAAAATAAGTACTCTTTCGTACCAGCATCAATTATGAATCCAAAAGTTCTTCACATTCACCTTTTAAAAAATCCCTTGGCTTTTACATTTATTCTACAGAAAAACAATAGTTTTAAAGCTCTTCTTTTTGGATTAGTTTCAGGACAAGTATTTGTTTCTTACTCTTTTTGCTAAAAAGGCTTATATTTCAAATAGACAAAAAAAGCTACTACAATCACATCATGTTGGACTACTACTTGCTAAAATGGCAGTGAAGTTTTGACTTAATTAAAAGCTAACCTGGTGGAAGAGATTGCTTCAACTTGTCAGCCTTCTCTGTGTCAAACACACACAGGGTGTAGAGGTACTTGGAGCAACGAACCTTGAACTTCACCACATCTTTGCTCCTTTTGATCTTCACAGAGCGAGCATCCTTCCTTCTGGCAGTCAGAAGGAAGTCCTTGATCTCGTGAATTTGCTTAGGCTGCACATTAGAAAAACAGAGAAAGCAAGAAAAAATAAGTCAATAAATTCAACATTCGGATGTAATAACAAACAAGAAAATACCAACCCAACTAAACCTTAGGTATAAAAAGTTAGATCAACAATTGTGCAACACCTAAAAGTTTTCCTTCATAAATGATGTAAATTAATATAATGCTCAGAACAAAGGGGCTTAGCTTGGCCAAAGGTATAACCACGAGAGCCTCCTAGCATAAGTTTTTGATAAAAACAGCAACCAAATAAAGGCGCAACCCTTGAAATCTTGGAACGCGATAAGCCTTTGGTAAAAGAAAATTTTGGGTAAAAATTCTTGATATTGACAAGGTTTTCTCTCCACAAAATTATGCACTTGACATAATGCTTAGAGCCTTGGACACATGCTGTTTTCCCAAAGGAACTCAAAAAACTAAATATTCAAAAAGATTTGGGGTGTAAATCAAGAGATATCATATTCTACCAACTGAAAATTTGATCTAGGTATTAGACTAATAAAGTTACTCAAAAATAATGTCTCTTTGAGAAAATCGAACAAATCGTAGAAAAAAAGTTGCCAATAAGTAGTCGATTTCAAAAAAAAAAAGGATCTTTTAAATAAATCAACATGAATAACAATGAATTGGGAGACATAAAACCCAGAATTAACTACAACCCACATATAAATCAATGAGAAAAGGCAATCTAAGAGAGTAACGCGGACAATTAACTCATTTTAGATTATAAACTTAGTATAATTAACAGATAAGTCCAAAGGGCATGAGGGAGAGAGAGCACCATTTTCAGGTTTGAGAGCTTCTACGGCGGAGAGAGAGAGAGAGAGAGAGAGAGATTATGGGATGATTAATAAAGCAATAGGGTTGCGGCACTAGGAAAAGCCCTAGCTTCTCCTCTCCTGTATTTTGCCTATTTTACCCTTCCGTTTTTCTCTTTTTCCTTTTTTTTGTTTTTAACTTAGGTCTAGTTGTGCTTCTTTTTTTTTTTAATTACAACACTTGTAGTTTGGTAAAATGTAAAATAATTATTTTTTATAACTTGCTTTACTTTTCTTTTGGTAGCGTCTCCACTCACTCTTGTTAAAATAAACTTAATTATAATTATTATATTTTTAATCCCACCCTACTTTTCTTTTATAACAATAGAAAATCATTATATTATCAAATATCACACTACTTATCAAAATAATTTATTTACCAAATATTAGAATTATATTCGTTTTTAAAATCAAATTTCAAAAATAGATTTGATAAACAAATTATGAAAATGAGCAACATTCCCAAACTAAGAGCCAGTTTGGAATTATTTTTCAGAACCTGCTTCTGCTTTTTTCCCTTGAAAATTGTAGCAATAGATATTTGGTAAACTATAAAATATATGTTTTTAATAATCTGTTTCTACTTTTCTAAGAGTACTTTTAGAATTTTGGGGTTGCTTTCAAAAGTTGCTTCTATTTTTTCTATTATTAATTACCAAAATAATCTCAATATATTTATTACACTCTCGATACAAATCTATTTTTTCCTTTTACAATAAAAAAAGGATAATTTTATCAAATATTACACTACTTATTAAAGTAATTTTTAAATCTTATTTAGTAAACATTATGATTATACCAAATTTTAGAATCAATTTTGAAAAGTAATTTTGAAATGGTTGTAAAAAGAACTAGCATTACCAAACTACGCCTAAGCCTTAAAACATTCACAACAGTCATTTTAAACTTCTGATTTTTCCTCTTTAATTTCTCAAATGAGAAATATTGGATGAGAACTGTACCACATCAATATTTCTATTATTATATATATCTAGAAATTTTTTTAAAAATTTTATAGTATATTTCTCAATAGAACAATCTATTATTCACAATTTATTTAATAAAACAATTTATTTTTTTAACAATAAATATAAAAATCTAGCTAATTTTAGAAAATATATTGTAATATTTTCTTATAAATTTTATAGAAAAATAGGTGTGAGTAATTTTAAAAATTTGAATTTCTAGTAAGAAAAATGAGTTTCTAGATGTTGAAATTAAATGAGAACGGAAATGCCCTTACACTTTGCCTTCATGATATTTATTTTAGAGTACCCCGAGGGTTTTTTTGCCTACGAAATACCAAGTTGGCCCCAATATTACTAATCTGGGAGGCATGTGCCAAAAATGCCCTATATGGCGTACCTGATATTAATTCGCTACTAGTGATGACAAAAAACACTACTTCGCCACTATTAATGGCGAATAATTGAAAATTAAACATGTATATTTTGCAAGTAGTAATGGTGAATAGATGTTCTGCATTTACTATTATCAGTGACGAATTACTTAATTTGTCACAGTTAGAGGCGAATTATTTTTTTCTAAAAAAATTTACTAAGGCCATATATAAATATATTATAATTTTTTGTAAGTAACTCGACACTACTATTGGCAAAAATTGTGATAGCATAATAAAAAAATGAAGCTTTATGATTCTATTCCTGTATACTGCAAAAATAAATAGCAATTTGCTCACAACAAATACAGCTATGTGCTAACACAATGCATTACGAATTTGAGCTAAACCAAAACTAACAAGCTACATTCCAACAAAAAACCATGCATAAAAATATATGCATAGCAAAATAATACTATCATATATCAACAAAACTAGCAATACAGGTGCCATATATTACACACACCAAGTATATTTCCTACAATAACCATAATTGTCATAAATGTGGTATTCGTTGTTTATCAGTGAAGTAGAAACCGATTTCGGATTTCGCGTCGACCTTTTCTATGGCGGCTTTGTGTCTTGAGCTTGAGTAAGAGATTGCGGTGGAGGACCATCCAACTATATAGAATGCCTTGGCACATCTGAAGATGTATTGGCAGTAACCTCGGTGATCTACTAAGGAGAATGACTCTTCTTGTACCAGGGCTGATAATTCTTGTCGTATGGCAATGACTCATAGCTGGATATAGTATCCTCTACTAATATATCAAGTCAATGATCATCAATCGGTTATTGCATAAAAAAAAGCACATATTTAGAAATGAATTAAACAAAAAATTAGTCACGCCCCGAAATTCACCATCTCCTGAGCACGTGATTTACACCACAACACATGAAAAAAAATAAACCAACCTCATGAATACTCAACAAAAATCTCCATTACAAAATGGCTCAATTAACTCAAAACTCGATCTCAGACTTAAAAATAGTTTTGCCAATTTATTTATCAACTAAAACCATCTTTAAAATAAAATGTCACTTGGCTCGTCGACCGAAACAATAAACAATAACAACTCAATAATAAGTAAAACACCAACGACCCCTCAAGTGAGCTCTAAATATGTCTCTAATCCCGTATCTGTAGACCATCAATACTTCTTCCTACTTGGGGTTTAACAAAAGGAAAAAAAATAGCACAACAAGAAAATATCCCAAACAAGCAGTTAAAATATTGAATTGTCAATTTAAAAGCACAAGAAATTATGCATACAAAACTCTAAAAATATCCCACAACAACAATAAGAAAACTTCACTAGCAGGAAATACATTGAAATCATGCAAAAGTAAACACATGCTCATAATCGAATGTACCTCAACTCCACATATCTCAATTTACCATTTTTGGCTTCACTTTTAGTTTTCACTTTTTAAACACACACTACGACATGATATCACCCAATGACTTTACGCATAAAGATTTATTGGGCACTCTTTCATGCCCCGAGTTCCACTTGTAACCCACACAAATATCATGACAATAAAGGGTCAGTCCTCGTTATCCTCTCTGCATAATCTATTATAAGGCCAGTTCTTGTTGCCCTATTTAGGCATGATGACACTATAGGTCCAGTTCTCGTTACCCTATAAATATGCTAGCACAATAAGGCTAGTCCTCGTTACCCTATCTAAGCAAAGTATGAATCAAATGGCCAGTCTTCGTTACCTCATGAGTATAAAATCACATTTTTACTCATTCAACTCAGTTTTAAACTCATAAGTTTGCATACTCTATCACTGATTAATACAACTCAGTTTCACATTAATCAATTTTCAATTATCAATTTACACATATTACATATCATGCCAAACTCATAATCATAGCACACAACTCAATTTCATGTTACTCATTCTCATTTATCAATTTATATCTATTGCATATCATGTCAAACTCATAATCACATAATGACACCTAAACCCTATTCCCAAGCTAAGCACATAAATGCGTAATAATAATCATGCACACAAATCACATAATAACTTGTGGTTCTAACCACAAAACAGAAAAACCTAACCGAACCTGTGAATCAGTGCACAGAACTTCTCGAAGATTTGGTTGACAACTCTAGCGGTAACTCCTATAGGATGCACCGCCAATCTCATGTTTACTTATGAAAAATTGATAGGTATAAGTCACCATTTGTCCATATAACTCATAGTTTGGATGTCAATTAACCTTTATGCACGTTTAAAGACATGTTAAAAGTGATTTAGATCATTTTTTGTCAAACGAGTGGGGTCTCGATCTAACCAAATGAGGTCCCATTTGATCGGACCCAGAGGGGAATTGCTAAAATTTGTTTTTATTATTTTTGTCCATTTGAGGGGGGTCCCGATCAGACCAAGGGGGTTCTGTCCGATCATGTGACCCTCCATCCAATTGGGTGGCCTTCCGTCCAATCCAAGTTGGCGAAAACCCTTTTTTGATCCAAACGCAACCAACTTCCGATCTTTCCTCAATCACATTAGCTAAATCCATTCTATAAACCCTCAATCATAAACGGTAATCAACCCGCAACGTTAAAAAATTAAGGGATTCAGTTAAAATCATGAGAAAAAGATTTTACGGTTTAAGGCTCCAACTAGTAGATGTGTTACAAAAAAACTTTATAATAAACTTACCTCACCACGACCAGAACAATGAGACGAATCCAAATCCACTTCCAGTTCGTTGATTAGACCAGTTCTCCTCTACGATTCGCAGGATTTTATGTTAAGACCCCTTCCTTTTCTCTCACATCTTCTTTCTCTGTGTTTAGAAGCAAAATATGCTAAGATAACAAATGTGGAACTAAAAGAATATAATTGCTTTTCAGTTTCACTATTACTTAATTATACTTTAACCTCTGAAATTTGCAGCGCCTTAAAAAATTAGATTGTAGCTATAATGCCATATTTATAAGGTATTACATATGCTTGAATAGAAAAAGTCGAAGTCGAAACCAGATATGAAATTGGAACTGAAACTAAAGCTCGAGAGATAAGCATACCGATCTACGGTTTGGGTGCCCATGGAGTATCTGTTGAGCATCTATATAACACAGAGCAAGCATGAGGAATATTTGGCTGATGTTTACTAGATTTGGCTGATAAACTTCCTCGACAGGAACTGGATGATAAACAGTCTTGATTGGATCATACTGAAAAGGTCCTCTACCTCTTCATCCTCATCCATGTCCACCTCGCCCTCGTCTTCTACGTCCACCTTTTTGAAATTATAATCATCGACTTGGGATTGTTGAAGCTGTATAGGATTATGGATGGGAGGTGGGTTGTCAAGAACCTATTGATCAATACCAATCAAAGTCTTAAAAAGATTACTTACAACCACTCTCACAACGAGCTTTATCATTTGGTAACCATTACTAACAATAAATAAAGGAGAACATATACTCGATCAGGTAATGCGTTCATACCAGTGCATGTAAGGATCACCATAAGCCATTCGACTAAAGAACAACTCATCTTCTGGCTCTACAAATAACCTATCACCCTATGCTATAATGTACGTCGCAACCGATTGTTCCCATTCAGTTGAATGCTAATCAATACCATGAAGTTTTCTATGCTTATCTCCAGTACACAAGATTCCTTCTGGAATCCCAATGTCATGATGAACTGAAGGAAAACTAGGTTTAGGTAATGATGTTTGATATCATATATAAGTGGTACTTGAGCTCACCATATCCGAAGTTCGGTAATACTATAACCTAGCATCCATGACAAGACATCCAAATATGGCTCTTATACCATCTTCTCCTCCCACATCAAGTCAGATTAATCTCAATTTCAGGCTATAATCAGCTACCTTAAAATCATAGCCATGAATTGCAATACTTCTGCCAAAGAAAAAAAATAATCAACACTATGTGTATAAAAATTAATATGCGGTTTGTAAGTAAAAATATTAAATTGTACCTCTATCCATAAGGTTATGCAGACAAGAATGGATTATCAGGATATAGCGCTAAGTTGTGAATAGGATTAGGGTGACTAAATTTGTTCCATGCCCATATCTGTTAAAAAAAACATAAAATGATAAAATGATATAATCACATAAAATTTAAAAGCAGTATCTAAAAAAATAATTTAAAACATAGAGTGCCTACAACAATAATATTAATACTCCTAGCAATTCTCGCCTGATACATCTTTCGATATAAGATCATATTAATGGCTGAACCCTAACTATATCTCCAACAAGTCGCGAAATCTCACAACAGTGGTAGATATCTCAATTTAGTCTTATCGCCAGACGTATCCGACAAAAACTACCCTTCCCTTCCCGCAACATTGTGATCATATATCTAGTATGTCTCCTCAATGCCTTATCATCGACATCAATGAATGACTGTCAAAAACTAGTATGAAGTTATGAAATGTAAAGTCGAGAACTCGAATTATCATCAGAGGTGGCTTCACACCAATTAACTCTATAACCAAACTAGTAGAAGCATCTACTTTTATTACTGGGTCCACATCTACTAATATCCCACCCAAAACCTCAACATCATGCAATGTAATCATGGTCTCACCTGGTGGCAAGTGAAAAGAGGCATAAACAAAGGTGCATAAGAAATCAACCCTATAATAAAATGATAGATACTCTTCCTAATAAAGGCGCACATGATGGCATTTGGCAATAAGGCAAGAAAAAGGAATACCATCCCTTCTGCCTCTTCTCACAATCACATGTTGTATCTCATATATTGACTTCTTACACATTTTTTCTAATCCCAAACCATGAATAAGTCCTAACAAAATACACATTCAACGATTCATAAGTAGTAGTAGTGTGGGAATTATGAGCTACATAGTCCTTGATGTTCTTAAAAATTTGTCACCATATTTTTTTCCCATTAAGTCTCATCTTTTCTATAATATTCCTTGGGGTACAGAAATAATTTACGCACAGATAAAAGATAAGTTGGATAACAATATTGATAGGTAAACTTTTAGCACACAGTGAAACGATATTAAAACTTTTAGCATTATTTGTAGTGACAATGCCAAATCTATACCCTTCATCATATACCATAGATATTTTTCTCTTGATTCATTGATCACTTATAAGTACACAGTTGTGCTCTTATTTTCAAGCAGTTTCATATTGTGAATTAACTTTTTAACTTGATATGCCCAAGCAACTCCTCTTACCAAATTAAATAATTCAGGTTTCCCATTGAAATGTTTTTTAAAGTTTCCTCGTATCAAATGATACAATACCTATGTATCAAACCTAGACAATTCCATCTATTTTCCATTGTACTTAAAATGCAGGGATGTTGATTAGATATCAATCATATATCTTCCTCATTTTGAATCAAATAATGAATTAGATGATCGATATAAATGTCCAACTTTCTTTGATTTTTTAATCTATAAAAGCGCATATAATGGGAAAAGTAGAATCATCTACATCAATTACCATTACCTAAAGAATATTCACCTTATATTTCTATATATGTTAGTTGCATCAATTATAACAATTGGCCTACAATAAACAAAATCCTCAACAATCGGTTGAAAGGTGAAAAATAACTTATCAAATATTTTGCAAATATAGGTTCCCCACATGTCATAGGATGGTACTATATGCAAATCGACAAAATATTTGGATTGTACCTCTATAAAGCTCTCATGAATTTAGGTAAAACCCGTTAAATTTTTCCCAATTACTAAATATAAAGGTAATAGTCTTTTGCTTTCTCATCCATCATTTCTTGTAACTAATCCACTTCTAAAATCGAATATAAATGGTTTGGATAATCGATTTCACCTTGGTTGAAGGATGGTCAGCTATGGTAGGCTAAATAATCTGAGATATAAGATCATAATCGAGTTGTGGCTGATCACCTATTATTCTGGCATAAATACATATTTCGTTCATAAAAATTCATCCATGCCAAGTTTAGTGATAAGGTGTTATCAAGACATGAACACTGATTGCAATTCCTCTTTCTCCTCCTTTTCTTTCATCTATGCCAAGTATAGTGAACATTGACTGGGGTTACTCCATTGCAACTCACCTCCCTCATTATTCTTCTTATACAAAATGGCTTCATGTAAATTACCCCATTGCAACTCCTCTTCCTCCTCTTTTTTCTTCTTCTTGTACATGTTGAAATTTGAATAGAATTCATCAAAATTAGGTTGGAATTGCATGTCTTCTATGCAAAAATCTCCAGATAACAATTGCGAATATGGTGCAAATGCACCTAAATCACGTTTAACTATACTAGGAGAGTGCATGTCAACCTTCTCGTCAACTTCCATGTATAATTCAACAAAGATCCTCCCAGGTACATCTGTCACCTTGTATCCAATGAATCATCACCTTTTACATCCTTACCAATATAGTTCACAGAGCTATTTCTTTCCAAAGTAGGCAAATATGTCAATTTAAGGCTGAAACGATTTGGATAAATCCCAATTTTATCATACAATTTTTCCTTAATTCCTTCATTGTTCCTATCCCAAAATATTCGCATTACCTTGTGCTGCAAAATTGAACATAAAATATGGGCATCCGCCACTGGTATCAATAATATATCCACCTCAATTAAAGAAAATAACCATTTTTGCCATCATAAGATACCTACAAATGTTTAACAAAATTGATCTATCATTTAGTCCAATTTAAGAAAATATATATTTAATTGCATTATCAATTAATGAGATCAAATTATTATTCTTAACCAATTGATATCATGAAGGACAATGGAAATAATGTAATCCTAATTTCAGCAACATTAGCTAGATGTACACCCAAATTAGCTTTAACCATTAATAAATAGGGCAAAAACCCATTCAGTAACTGTAGACATGGAAAATTT
>MKEJ01106018.1:0-10778 GCA_001753735.1 Embelia ribes
TTGACGAACTCCTCATAGTTGATCTGGCCATCGCCATCCACATCAGCCTCCCTGATCATCTCGTCGACTTCTTCGTCGGTGAGCTTCTCACCAAGGTTCGTCATGACATGGCGGAGCTCAGCGGCTGAGATGAAGCCATTCTGGTCCTTGTCGAAGACTCGAAAGGCCTCTTTCAGCTCCTCCTCAGAGTCTGTATCCTTCATCTTCCTTGCCATGAGGTTGAGGAACTCAGGGAAGTCTATGGTGCCGTTCCCATCAGCGTCCACCTCATTGATCATGTCCTGGAGCTCTGCCTCAGTTGGGTTTTGCCCCAACGACCTCATTACAGTTCCCAGCTCTTTGGTGGTGATGCAACCTGGTTAAAATTTTATCACAGTTCAGCAATGATGCATCTTGTAGAATGATTGGAAGAGTCAAATACATCAAACAACAACATGATTAGGATACATTCGTAATGTTCTTAAGAGCCAGATACAGGACAGAGAATAGAAAGTAATGATTCCACTTGTAACAATATTGTTCATGCCTCAGATAGTACAATCATCGTAAATCATACAATTTGATGAAGAGCAAAAACTTCCATGTCAACAAAATTATAATACGCAGGCCTCAGATAGAATAATTCATATATATATCATTTGATCCGGGGATTTTCCAAATCGAACGTTACTTGAGAACTCTTAAACATTTGTGAAACAGCCATAGGAATTTCATATTATGCATTTGGGAACTTTATTGACATACATTTCCTTTATTGATAGATAGATAGATAGATACAGATTCACGATCTGTAACGGACAGATTTTGAGCAAGAGTTTGGAATTCATTTTTTGGTAATAATAATCTATCAGATAGCCAAATCTCATCAATACCAACAAACACATGTCCG
The DNA here is from genome assembly GCA_001753735.1 of Embelia ribes. Lineage (NCBI taxonomy): Eukaryota > Viridiplantae > Streptophyta > Magnoliopsida > Ericales > Primulaceae > Embelia > Embelia ribes. The sequence goes on from MKEJ01106018.1 coordinate 890, forward strand.
GACTACAGCACACATATTGTGTAGTGGCCGGGAAAAAACAGCTGCAAAAGATCTGTATGCATGTTAGATGTCCATATTAGCTTGAATTTAAATCTTATCATCCCCAAATGGGGCCTTACAGCACCATACCCATAACATGAATGGTTGATTTCGAAATACCCCCAGATACCATATTAACACCTTGTCAACATACAAACCAACGATCTTTATCTTCATGTGCACATCAATATTGTTCTAACTTCTAACGAATTCTACCACCACTTAATAAACCAACACAACATATGGAAAAACAAAGCGCAGAATAGATCTCAAACTCAAATAAATGCCCAAAATAGCTCTATAAAACAGTGCTAATCACATCTTTACACAACAGCCATTTGCAAATTTAATTTCACATCAATAGCATTTATTTATAAATAAACACATCGACCCAAAACAGAATAAAATATACCAATTTCGACAAAATAAACAAATCTAAATCCTTAGATAATCATCCAAATCAATAACCACAGCCCAAATCTAGATCTGTTCCACATAAACAACCTCTCAAGCTAAATACAAAATCCAAATAATTGAAACAATACAAACAGAAAAAGAATAGATCCATAACCATCTCCAAAAAGTGAAGAAACAGTACCAATTTCGACAAAATAAAGACATTCTAAAGCCTTAGCACATCATCTGAATCAGTAATTTTGACAAGATCTGAACATGTGAAACAATAGATACAGAAAAAGCATAGATGCATACCATCTCCATCCTTGTCGAATAGGCTGAAGGCCTCCTTGAACTCGGAGATCTGATCGTCGGTTAGCTGATCCGCCATTCCTCCGCTAGAGAGATACAAATCGCACGTATATATATTATTATTATTATTATATATGATATATATATAGAGGGGACAGTGTAAAACTGAAAGCTAGAGAGAGGGTCTTATATAGCGGATGCGAATCGATTTTCTTGAATTTTCTACAATTCCGATTTTACCGCTTTGCCCTCCCTTTTCCGAGTTCTAATCTAATTATAGTAATTTCCACAAAAATTAATTTTATTTTGGATTATATACAATTGTTGTCCTATAGGTTAAAAAATAAAATCCACGGTTCCCTATATTTTTAATTGTAACAGTAATGGTATCCAGTTCTGAAAATGTTACATAGCTTGTTATCCTTCACAAGAGTGACAAAGAGTAAGGTATCACCAAAATATTATAATATCACAATCATTATTACTAATTAATATATCAAAAGCTCAAAACCGTATCAAAGCTATTTAAAATTTCTAATTAAATGTCAAAATTATTCTATTTAGGATGTGGATACTTATTACAAAATCTTTTGCCATTTATTGTAACTGAATTTCACTAATGTGTTTCGTTATGCCTATTTCCAAGCAGTTTGTCTTTAATATATTTTATTATCTTGTTCGAATAAAAGGCAAATAGTACTTTTGTTTTTTCAAAATTTAATTTATTGCTAGCAAATCATGTAGAATTTTCTTATAACTCAATGGAAAAAAAATATATAACTTAAGTTTAACTTCCATTCAAACACATCTTTAATTTGTTTACTTTTACTTACTATCTTAATAGGTAATGTTTATTCTAATATGAATGGGTACTGCCAAATTGCGAGTATCGAATATTCTATAATAAATAAATAGACAGTAGATAATAGACAATAAGTATCTGAGACGTCAATTCTAACACCAAACTAATTTATGACTGGTATATGATTCTCATACCATATTTATTAAAAAATCACAAGGTACCTTTGAAAGCATTTTAATCAATTTAGCCAAGATCGATGCCCATAAAATCCGCCTCATTGCCATCCTTGATTCTAAATTAACTAAATCATATTAGTTAATCTTTAGTATTTATTAAAGTAAATCAGTAATCCTTCTATAATTATTTAAGTAAGTATTTTCTCCCCCTATGACCATAATAGTAACTTTAAAATTAGAAAAATACTATGAAACTCACCAAATACATCTCTTAAAATTTAGTGACCATGTCTGTTAGTTTTTAAAAATTTGAGGACTATTAATATTTAAATGAGACTATTAAGACTAAATAGAAATTTGATCCAAACTATGAGTTGAAAACTCATTTAATATATCTTTTAAATACTTGGACAATAAGAACTGCGACTTGCATATTTATTTAATTATTTATTATTAGCACACTCACGTTTGATATTCATGTTATTTATAAATTTATTATCTAACAAAACATTATATATTATCATAAAAATAAAAATAAAATTTTAATATATCTCTGTAAATTTGCGATACTAATTTGTATTTTTGAAAACTAATATAATATTTAAATATCTTATTAAATTCGATAGACATGTGAATAACTGTAAATTATAATTACTTAACTTTTGATATTTTTATTTTAATTTACTATTTTTTTTAATAATTATCAAATTATATCTTTAAAGATATATTATTATTTATTAATAAAAGATATGTAAGTTAAAAATAATTAAGTTATTATTTTGGATATAATAATTTTTGTTATAAACAAATAAAATGAAAGATAAATTTGAAAAAAAAATGTATAAAATATTTTGTGGATTTGTGATCTTAGTTAGATAAATTAATTTCCGTCATAGAAATTTCGCAAATATTTTTCTTATCCTCATGATGTGCAAGTTTGATAGTCCTTTTCTGGCCATGCATTAAATATAAATAAAATTAAAAATAATTATCTACAGACACGGTTACGCGGTTTCGTACGCGACATTGTAGCCGCCTCATATGGACTATAATCTAGATCTACCACGTCATTGCCGTAGCGATCGGACGGTCCTCAGTCGGCCATGATATCTTTTATTTTTTTAAAGCTATAGGCATAAATAATATATCTCTCCAGCGTGATAAATTACGCCTACACCACCTAGGTACCTTGTAATATAATATACACCTCTTAATTAATAAAGGTTACATTTAGGTCTTGTAAACATCACTTGAAATGGCATACAAATCCTTGATACATGTACCCATTTATTCCATATTTGTATTAATAGATGGATCACTTGTTATTTCAATTTACATAGTCGATAACATCGCATATCACTCTCTTTGGCTAACTCGCCTTATTTAGTAATTCGTTATATTTACGTCAAGAAAATATTGAGCTTTAGATTGTTGCATCAAAAAAGCTGCAGTAGCACATTGGGTTAAGCTCAAGTTGGTATGGATGTGAACTTAAAAACCGTTTCCAAAAGTTATTTTTATTTAAAAGCTTCAATGTTAATTTCAATATTGCGTTTGTTAAGTAGATCAATAAAGTAGTTTTGATAAGCAGTTTGAGATTTTGGGAAAGTATATTTTAACCACAAAAGACTACAAGCATAGAATGAACAACTAGTTTTGTTTAGGATATATTTGTAACAAACCAAAACAAGCTTTTTCAATGTTTTGCAAGTTCTAAGGTTTAAGAACCATAAACAAGTTGAGAAAATCTTAATTACCAGTAATTAAATTGCCATCACGAGGATATATAGCGTCATCTAATTTATCAGGATGATGAGGGTCCAAGGACGTCAACGTGTCGTGACCACTAAAAAGGAAAAACAATATATCACCACATTGGGCCTTTTCCACTATTCGGTCAATAACTTTTACTATATTGGTTGCTCGTTTGTGAGGACCTGGATCTTGTTGCTCGCATGGAACCAATTTAAGTTTACACGTGTTTGATAGAATTTTGAAACTTGGTCATCAACCTAACTGTGTACACTTGATCAGTACTTTTGTCAACGAACTTTGCCTTAAAGGCGATATTGCCGCTGTAGTTAAATTTTTTGACGAATCAATTCAGTGTTGGTTCCAATATATTTTCCCAGGGAGGAATTATACTCCCACCCCTGAGGTTTCATGTATTATACTATAGATTTCTAATTTTCTGAAGCTACATTTAGGTAATTTAAATATCAAAGCTAGTAACACACAAATCCTTAATATATATGTATCCTTTTATTACAAATTTACATTGATAATAGATGGGCCAGATGACACATTATATACACAATTCCATTTTGCATAGTTGGCTTACTCGACTTATTTACTAACCATTAACCCCACCAATATGGAATATATAAAAGCAAACTTATAATATTATTAAATATTAAAATTTAAGTGGTTGCATTAAGAAGGTTGCCGTAGCATTGGCATCGCTACAATAGAGACATGGGTGCTGATCATTAATTTTTTGCTCACGCAGAACCTCTCTGGCCAACTTCACAAGTTCTTTATTAGTGATCGGTCCCTCGTGCTTCTTCAACACTATCTCAACGGCATTGCTGAATGCTCCGTGTGGTTTTTCTACGCCTTCTCCGTGCTCCAGCTCACGAGACAACTCGTCTTTCTGGCACCCGCTAAGCAAAATCCCACCATCAGGCTGATACGGTGGATCCACATCAGCAACGTGATTCTGAGGCGGACGGAACTTGAGGCTGGCTTCGGACCCAAACAGCGCCAGCAAGTGGGTCCCGACATCAGAAGTGTTTAACCCTGTCTGGGAGGAAAGGTGTTGGAGTATTGATTCCATAGGGATGAATCTCGATTTTCGAGAGAGTGTTGGTCCTTGAATGTTAATTTTCATTTCCGTAGAGGGACCTATTTGTTCTTTTTCTTGGGCAATGAGCTCACCACTGTGGCATGAATCAGACAAAATTGTGAATGTGGATCCCTTTGGCAAACGGTTCACTAGCCTTCTGAAGTCCACATCTACACAAACCCACAAACAAATATAAAAATTTAATTTAAATTATTAAAATTGTAGCTTACGTTGGGCCTACTACAATTCACTAGTCAATAGGGTTGATATTTATAATATAATCCATTAGAAAATTTGTATAGTTTATGTCTTTACCAAAACCTAGAACCAAGATGTACTTAGGCCGAAGAAGTGAAAATTTCTTTTAGCAAGTACATGAAAGCTTTAAAAATATTGGTCCATAAATATGATCAAGCTTTTAATTCTTGATGCAACTAGTATTATTCAGGATATTTTTAGTGAGAAGCTAAAACAAGCTTTTAAGTCCCTTCTAAATTCTATGGTTTAAGAATCATAAACAAGTTGAGAAGAGATCAATTACCAAAGATGAGATTTTTATCGCAAGGAACAATAGCTTCATCTAACTTTTCAGGATGATTTGGGTCTAAGGGGTGCCTCGTACCATGACCGCTGAAATGGAAAAACAAAATGTCACCCTCTTGTGCCTTTTCGACCATTCGATTGAGAGCTTTCTTAATATTGGCCCCTGTGGGCTGAACCTTCGACTCAGGCCCGTCTGTGATGACCTCGATATTAGACGAGTCGAACCCAAACCGGCTAATGAGCAATGCCTTCATTGCCTCCACGTCATTTATGCACCCCTCTAAATGGCTGGCCTTCGACGGTGGGTTGTAGAGGATACCTACCATAACAGCCAACTTATTACCTTGATTTTCCATACTCAAAATGTACAAGTTTTTTTAATTCTCTAGTGATTATAATTAACCCTTTTGTGTTCGGTTGTTATGCTAGTGAATGAATATATATATATATGTAGAGGTATGGGGATTGGGTGTTGAGTCGGAGAAAATATGTTCGTGGCGTAACACAATTAGTTTTCTCATTATGAAGGGATTACTATATCAAGAAAAATGCATTTCTTGAAGGCAACGCAGTTTTATTTCCTTTTTAGCAATTTGATTACTAATTTTTTCCTATAGCTTCAAAGAAAGAATATAGCAACAGTAACGCATTGGGGGCCATCCTTTTTGTGTCGTTTCACGGGTACAAGCTTTTTGATCTTGGTTTGATGAGGGTTGAGAATGAACTCGATTTGCGGCTTATTAGGATTAGCCAGAAAATAAGCTCAATAAAGCTACAATCCGAGCTAGGCACTATGTCACGGGGCTCATTATTAGTATCTGTTTACTAAAGTAACCTACAAAATTTGTAATTATATTTTACCAAATACATAGTGATAGCGTTTTGATCAAACTTGTTAAAACAAAATCATATACCCAATAGTATTGAATATTTTAGGCATGTACTTGTTTTACTTTTTTATATTTGGCATCTAATTATCCACACATTACATAAATTATCATAATACTAGAATTATTTAGTGTGCAAAAGAAATCAATCTTAAAAGAAGCTCATTCGAAGGATGCTCGGCCTTGAATTGTAATTCGAGTTTGGACCCTAAACCTAATGTTATTTCATTTAACCGAGCTTGAACCAACCTATGCTCGACTCAATTAGACCTAATTACATATCTTTCTTTTTTTCGTTCTTTTGTAAATACAAACTCTCACAGTCGTATGCCTGCTAAATTCAGCCTAAACCCTTGCTTTTTGGGATCATTAATCTATCTCATGATAAAACGATGCGTGCAAGATTAGTATATAAATTGCTAGTAATCGAATATATTTGTTCTCATGTGAGGTAATGACTGGGCCCATTACTAAGCATGTTCATCCCTTTCAAGATGGTGCAAGCTGAGCTACTCAGTTCTGATATTAACAAATGGAAATACCATGCTTCGAAGAGATCGATTTCTTGTATTGCCAATAAATTGGAAAACTTCTTCGTTTATTTAGCAAAAAATACGCGTGTTTTTAGCTCAGATTTGGAAAGTTTAGCTCTGTTTCATCTTTATTTCTCCAAGATTCAATTTTCGTGCTTTTTCTGCAAAGAAGTTAAAAATAATATGATGCTGAACAGTTACTTTTTGTTTGTGTTTCGTATTTTGAATTGCATTTTCTATAAATTAATTTGGAGTTTTTTAGAGTTCAATACGGGGATAAAATAATTAATGCAGGTTATCACCATGTAGATTGTTTTACATAAACTAGTAGTCCACAGGCAAAAAGTTCCAATTATTAGCAATTTAAAAATCAAAATTAAACTGTCTTGGATTTATATCAAGGAATGATTTGCCTCGTATGAGTGGTAACTGCTTAACATATCACCTTCTCTTTTGAAAATCCATATGAAATTTCCTCGCACTAAACTAGATGATGTTTTGGCATAATTGTCATTGTTGACATGCTTGTCGCGCCTATAATTGCAAATTTAATTTATTAGTTGCAGAAGAAAAAAATACACTTGATTACATTGTTTCAAGCTTACACGATACAAGACTCTGGATTGGGTCACTCTGAATCTCGGCACAAAATAACCGAAGGGTTCGTTTTTGTGAGTTGTGGCTATTTAATTCTAGGCCTGTATTGGTAAAGTAGGAATAGCATCTGAGATTTCGAGTCCAAATTTGTTAGGTTAACTTTGGACGATGGACAATCGGATGGCCTCCCTTAGTTTGGACTATAAAGTTACTGTATGAGTGACAATTTTACTTCTCATCAAGTAAATAATTGCAAGACACCCGGACGAAACTATTTTGCAAAATTACTAGGTCCACAAATATGCTAGAATACACAAAAGTAGAATTACAGTTGATCCCAAGCATAGGAATCATAAACATGATACATCTGACATCATATGACCTAACCCAATAACATATCAATGGTGTACTTTATATGACTTAAAAGTCACCAAACCAGTGTTTTTCCTTTAACAATTGAAACACAACAATTATCAACACTTCTTAGGATATAAGGCAGCAATTAGAGAGTGGAGATGCAGCAGATTACTGCATCAGATCGCTCACTTTTTCATGAGCAATTCGTGTCATAAGTTGCAAGTCCCAACAACTCCGGGCCTTCCAATCGAGGGTTGTTCTCGAAGCTATACAATTTATATTTAGAAATAAAAAAAGTGAGTCAAAATGAATCAATTACCATTCAGGTAAGCTGCCAGAACGCATAAAAAAGAACTTAAGAATCATATTTGAAGTTTGAGTGGTGATAGATCATGAGATAAGATGATCTTACTTGTTTAGAGGGATGTGCTCGAATGGACCAGTAGTTGGAATTGTTCCACACAAGTTATTGTTTGAGATGTCTCTGAGAGGACATAGAAACACTCATGTTACTAAATCCCCTTATTGTACAGCCTGAAAAGAGAACTAAAATCGTATATGCATTACTTACACAACTTTCAGACTGGAAACACTAGCAAGCTCCTTCGGAATTTTTCCAGTCAGCTGATTATCATTAAGTCGCCTGCCCGGCAAAATAAGAACAATTATAAGATTGATAGTCCAACAGATACACATGTATGCATAAAAGAAGAGAGAAAGAGAGAAGATATCAAGGGCGAAGCTTCTGGACATGTTTTTTTTTTAGTCTGACCCTAACCTAATCGTGAAAGTCTTCTTTCAAAGCTGTTTCAAAATTGAACTAATCTGCCACTTTCAACCAATCATGTATATGTCCTTCGGTAGGGGTTACTGTTTGTATTCCAATTGGGTCTCACATATGACTAATGATCAGCTGACCTTGTTATAGAATCAGTTTAAAGATTATATGTTCAAGATAAATATAAGCTTAATTTATAAAGAAAGAGGCCGGAATTTTTAATCGATATGTGGAACTTGTTCTTGTTTAATTTAGGGCCTTTACCATTAATAACCATTCAAGTAGCACTGAAGCAATGAATTACATGTCAAAAAGCTTCCCATTATGTTCAGAAGCTCATTTCATGAAAAAGATGGAGGTTAACCGCTAAAGTTTAGGTCTTGCATGATAAGGGATATCTAGATGGACAACACAAGCCACGAGGCAGCTGTATTCGGGATCCTCAAGAATACCAAGAACCAAAGAAATGACAAATAAATTATTCAATGTAACAGAATCAAAGATCACAATGTACAAGTTATAGGCTAAGTGTCCTAGAAACTGTAAGTTCTACACAAAAATGATGAGATAAAGAACTCTCCTTTGGACAGGTTAATCAGAGATCAAGCACAAGAGTAAAATGAATGGCAAAAAATTGAACTCACAAGAACACCAGAGACTTCAATTTCCCCAAGGAAGAAGGGATGGTCCCTGAGATATTGTTGTTATATAGATCCAAACTGATTAGGCTCTTCAGATTTCCAAGCTCAGAGGGGATGGCACCTTGAAAGTTATTTTTGTAAAGTTCCCTGCACCCAAGAGAGTTTCACAGCATACATAAGCATAAACAAAGATTAGCAAGAACAGATGAGGTACTTTATAGACAGCCAGACACGGTTTGACTAAGTGAAGCAAGTCTCAAACAACAGTCAATTCGGATTTCGGCCATCAATGCAAAGGAAAATAAATAAGTACAATTACATCATATACTTACAGATATTGAAGATGCTCAAGCTTCCCAAGGTCAGGAACGAGATGCCCTGACAAGTTAGAATTGCCCAAATCCCTGTAGGAAATGATCACAAGATGATGGGTTAGAACCATTAGATACACAGCATAAAATTATTTCACATACATGCATTGCAAAGAACCAAACAACAGGAATTAAACAATCTGAAGGAATCATTGAACATTTCATCTGTGAAATACCAAACATTATAGACATGTCAAATCCACCAAGGCTTCTACAATATTACAAAGGCAGTAATAATTCATAACAGAGAATTAGGCAATCAGCCAATAAACAACCACTATATACTAATTGGACTTTTTCGACAAAATCAAGAATAGGAACCTATCTTATCTTTTCATGCAACGAAATCCTGTTTTGAAATTTGAATCTCAAATCAAATTTTGAAACAGACATGGTACAAAAAACAACCATACACTTCCAACGAGTAGATAATCATGGATCTCCACTTGAGCTATCTATGTAGGAGAACGGATATCCACCAAGTAATCAGCAAAAACGAATATAGACATACAAAGAATATCTATGTAGGAAAACCATTTTCGATATGGAAATCCCTTGCTTTCGAGAAATTTCTTTACTCTAGAAAACTCGCAAAAATAAGAAATAAATCAT
>MKEJ01106020.1:0-15445 GCA_001753735.1 Embelia ribes
GTCCTTGAAATATATCTTCATGCAGTGGGACTTGAACATGAGGCAGCAAAGACTAGTGAAGTATCTTGAACAATACAATTTCAATCATGAATATCATCTCGGAAGGGCAAATGTCATTGCGGATGCCTTGAATCGCAAGACTCATTGTTCTATATCTTGCCTTGTAGTTGATGGGTGGGAAATGCTCCATTTGTCAATGAGTTTAGTCTTAAATGCATTGATTTAGAGGGCTGAGCTTTTTTATTTACTATCATTGCTCAACCTACTTTGGTCACACGTGTGATAGAAGCACATCATGTTGATGATGAATCGGATGCCAATAGAATTTATGTCTTTGGTGAGCACGGCCTTGATAGATGGACTATTTTGGAAGATGGGGGTTTGCAATTTCAAAATCACTTATTTGTACCCAATTCTATTCATGATGAGGTTCTATGAGAATCTCATTATTCTCGATTATTGGTGCATCTCGATGGCACCAAAATGTATCATGACATTTTACGTCATTCATGGTGGCCTGGTATGAAGAAGGATGTTGCAGAATTCATATCACAGTGCCTTACCTGTCAGCAAATAAAGGCTTAATATAAGAGTTCAGGGGGACTACTTCAGCAATTTCCCGTTCCTGAGTGGAAGTAGGAATAGATAACCATGAACTTTGTAGTAGGTTTGTTGAGGTCCCAAAGGGGAAATGATGCCATTTGGGTGATTTTAGACCATTTGACAAAATTTTCTTATTTCCTTCCTATTTGTATCACCGATCCTGTTAAAAAAAACTCTATCGATTGTATATTGATAAAAATTGTTTGGTTGTATGGGGTTCCAGTATCGATTGTTTCGGATCAAGATTCCCTTTGCATTTCACACTATTGGTCGGGTCTCCAGGAAGCCTTGGGGACTAAACTTTTTCTGAATACGGCTTTCCAGCCACAAATAGATGGACAATCTGAATGTACAATTCATACCCTAGAGGACATGCTTTGATCATGTGTCCCTGATTTTGGTGGAAATTGGGAAAACCATGTTAGTTAATCGAGTTCTCATATAAAAATATTTATCACGCGAGTATCGAGATGGCACATTTTAAGGCCCTATATGGGAGATCGTGTTGATCTCCTATATGTTGGGCAGAAGTAAGTGACAGCACTTTATTGGGTCCGAATTTGGTTCAGGAGACAACCTAGAATGTACAACTTATTAAATAGCATTTGGAGACAGCGAGGAGTAGGCATAAAAGTTATGCAGATAATTTGATGAGACCTTTGGAGTTCGAGGTTAGCGATCATGTTTTACAAAATGTTTCCCCTAGTAAAGGTATTATGTGTTTCGGTAAAAAAATGGAAACTTTCCCATCTTTTCATTGGTCCTTTTCAAATTCTTGATAGAGTCAGAGAGGTAGCATATTGTTTGGCCTTGCCACCATATCTATCGAGCATTCATCTTGTTTTCTATGCCTCTATGCTTTGGAGATACATTCAAAATCCTTTGCATGTCCTTAATTTCTATGACTTGCACGTAGATGAAGATGTGTCATATGAGCTCTTACCGATTCGAATCTTGGATTCAAAAGAGAAAACCCTTCATCGTAACATCATTTGATGAAGGTTCTATTAAAATACCACAATAGCGAAGGGGCAACTCGGGAGCGAGAAGATGATATATGGGTTAAATATTCGGATTTATTTACAACTTCCAGTACGTACTTATTTCTTCTCTATAGCATACACAAATTCAGGGACAAAATTTCCTAACAAGGAGAAAATGTAACATCCCGGAATTTACGTATGAATTTTTTGCGAGTTTAAATAATGTTGTTAAGTGTTAATAATGTTATTTTTCTTCCATTGACATTGCATATAACGCATATTAGATATGCATGACAATAACATAATTGCATATTATACGGTGTGACATATTGGAGTATACACGGAAATTAGTTTCAGGTTTAATGGACATGTTTGCAAATATTTTTCATATGTGTTTTAGGATGAAATATGGACTCAAGGGAGTGTACTAGTATACAGAGTCAATGTACCGGTACACATAGCCCATTTATCTCCCATAATTATTTGGGAGCCGATACACAGACTGGGTACTGGTACGCTGAACATGTGTACCAGTACACCTAGTCAGAAAAATATGGGGTCGGTGCCTTTATACATATTTCTAGTCACTTCTCTCACTTTCCCTTTTCATTCTGAAAGAGTGTGTGTATGTGTGTGTGTTGGGGGCGGGGGGGATAAAGAGCTCCAATCTTCAAGTTCTTAATCCATCTAGTTTGGGAGTTCAATTGCGACAAAAAAGTAGATTTTTGGAATCTACGTTATGGGGCTTCTCTTTTGATGTAAGTATCGATTCCTCTTTCTTTCATTCATTTTTTCTCATTATTTGTGCCTCTTGTGTATTTCAAATTAAATCTATACATCATCTTCTAATCATCCTGTAGATGATCTTTTGTTATAGATTTACGTTGATTCAAGTTCAATTGATATATCAAATCCTAGTCTTCGAAAGGGGGTTTTTGAGACAAGGCTTACAAATTCATTGGGGTATTCTCATAAGCTTATAAGGTACGAGTAGATTGCGAATAACAATTTAAGTTTGAAGGGGAGGGGGGGAGGGGGGGTATCGTCATGTGATTATATGTCTTGTTATGTATTGATTGTTTTCGGGTTGCTAAAATAGTTATATTTGATAAATCATATATGGAGTTTATTATAGCATTTTATTGCTATTTTTTGGGCATTAATATTATAGTAATTTCATAGCATATCATGATATAGAATTTGCGTGACATTAATATTGTTTCCTCAATATTATTGTATTAATTGGCGTGGCATTATATATATTATTTCAACAATATTTCTTATGGTATTGCGGGTCATGAAAAATATTGCCACAAATTTATCATGACATTATCATTGACGTTGTTATCCTGTTACAAGTTATTCATGATATTTATTAGCTTTTCACATTTATTTGTTGTAAAAATCTAGTTATAAAACTCATATGAGTATTCGAGGATAACGGAGAATTTGGTATGTCATTTGAGAAATAAAAACATACCCTTTTATAAATTGTAAAAGTATGCTGCCTGGGGAGTTAAAGCATACAAAGCGAAAAAGTTGAAAAGTAAGAATATCATGAATCCAACGTCTCATTTCAATATCATTACCATGATAGGACTTGAGCCTTTTGATTTCTTTTTGGGGCATTAGTGTTGACTTTTTATGAGAAAAACCATCTGGAAATTGAACCCTTCGGGAAGCGAGATAAACATGGGAACATACACTCCCACCGTGAAAGCCGAGAAACCTACACATGGATAGAGACTTTCGATATCTCTAGGTGTTAGTGCACCTTAAAGTCAAACTTATGATTTACGTCGCACAAGATGAGTCGAGTGTAGGTGAGGTAAGTGAAAGCCTTAAAACCTTCGAGAGATACTAGTCTCACATTTCTATTTAAGTCATAGTTGGAGTCGTTATCGAGTTAGCATTGCATTATTTGATATTCAAGCATTATATTGGTTGGCATATGTACTTACTTTCATTTCCAAAAACATGTGCATATTTATTTTATGCAAGCATGTAGTGTACATTTCTATACCGTATAATCTCATTCTTATATTGTTAATTGGCCATCTAACTCGTATTTTCTTTTTGGATATTTTTGCTCATATTTTTATTGCAGGCACGGAGGCTAGTTTGGGCCATGCTCAGTAGGGCATGGATTACTACAGTGCAATTTTGGAGTTAGAAGAAGTCACCTTCATTTCATTTATTCATTTTGTCTAGAGGCTAGTTGATATGCTTATTTATTTTTGTCCAGCTTGTAGCTCGAGACTTTCTTTTGTATAGTGTTAACGCTGGTATTCCTACTTTTTCATTTCAAGAATTCACTATATGTAAGATGGTGGTGGATTGCAATTGCCACATTTTTATATCTTGTAGTTACCATTGGATATATGATGTATATATTTTCATCTTTGTTGTACTATGGATTCAATGGGAATGTGGATAGTTATGATGCACATATTTTCATATTCCTTTTTGTATATTACATTCTTGTTACTTTTATTACTATTATTTTCACATACTCGCGTCCCTGAATTTATGGAAATTCGGGACACGACACTCTCTTTCTCCATTTGAGTTCCTAATTTTCTATCAATTTAGAATATTTGGAAAAGAAATTTGAAAGATTTTTTGCTTTTCATTTGTTATAATTTTTTAGAGTAAAATTATAAACTTTCGTTTTTTTTTTTTTAGTGAGTTGGGTAGATTGAGAGGTATTATACTTAATTGGTATAATTGGTATAATTGGTGAGTGTAAACTCGAACTAGAGACTCGGATATCTCAAGGTTATAATGCTTCAAGTAAAACCCGCATGACTACTTGGTTGCACAGTTGGGTTAGGATCTGCAAGGGTTACCAGTTGTAAAAAGGGTGAAGTTTGTCACTGAAAACATTAGGGAACTCAAAATGGAATTTTGAAGAAATGGAGCAAGGGCTTGACGCAATGTTAAATTATTACCGAACCACCATATATTGCTATGTATTGTATCTCTTTGCTTTTCTTTACCTTTTGCATTCTTATTGCTTAAAACACCAACACATAAATTTCATAAGCATAATCATTTTTACATAAACTTGAGAGAATATATTTTTACTCCGGTAATTTTTATATAAAAAAAAAAAAAGGCCGATTCACCCGCTCATAGTATGCCACTTTGAGCCAACACTTATTATGAGGGTTACAAACTTTAAATGTGCAAACAATTCCATCCATGAAATATTTTAGTTTTAGAATTTGAACGTGAACAATTAAGATAGTTAATTAGTATGGGATGTTTATAATTTTGCCCTCAATTGTTTTTCTTCCTGTTGTCCATAAATTCTATTATTTGTGTTTAAGTTGGGAAAATCTTGAAAGTAAAAAATAAAGAAAACATAGGGGTAAAATATACTTCTTAGATGGGGTAGATACATAAATAAAAAATATAATAATGATAGTAATTAAATGTATCCGGTCATAGTAGCGAATGAAAATGAATTCCTTTCATTTTTATATCAAATTTAAAGTTTATAATTATTTTTGTTGATATAGTTAAAATTTTAATTTTGACATATATTAATTTATAATTTTTTTGGCTAATACAATTTTACTCTTCTTTATTTTAAGCTATTCTAGGAATTAATTGTAATTTTATTTAAGTAAAAAAAGTAATTTTAAATTATAAAAAGGATAAACTTTTGGAGAGTTAGTAGTTTTAGATTAGAGTTAGATATTAACTATAATTTTCATATTGAAGGAAATCTTGACAAACAAAATTATATGCTATATTTCATGTCTAGATCAAAATATTTTACTTGGGCACGCAAGAAAGATGTGCTTTTTTTACTTTTTTTTTAACTTATGACAAACATAAAAAGGAATGTTGCTTGTTGGCAAAATAAAGACACTATATAAAAGCCAAGACTTGGGTTGCAACTCAATTGTGCCTCAACAAGCAACTGTAACCACTCTTTAACTCATAACAGAAGAAAAAAACATGGCTTTCAAAAACCAGCACTGTTTCATCTGCTTTGCTTTGCTAATCATGTTGGAAACCCTAGCTTTGCAAGCCACATGTCGCTCTCTTCAAGAGGCGACAATGTTTGAGAGGCACGAGCAGTGGATGGCTCATCATGGTCGTGTATACAAGGACTCTGCTGAGCGAGAGACTCGTTATAACATATTCAAGGTTAATGTCGAACAAATAGATTCTTTCAACAAAGCCTCGAACAAGCCTTACAAACTTGGCGTCAACCAGTTTGCTGATCTCACCAATGACGAGTTCAAATTGCGCAATAGGTTCAAAAGCCATGTTTGCTTCTCAGATATGGCATCATTCCTATATGAAAATGTGTCAGCTGTACCGGCCACCATGGACTGGAGGAAGAAAGGAGTTGTGACGGCTGTGAAGGATCAAGGCCAATGTGGTAAGCAATTTCCTCAACCAAAAAAATAAACGCAAAAAAAAAAAAAAGGGGGAAAGAAAAAAGGCTTATGACAACCTTAATAGCTACATAATAAGCATGCACATACACACCAGATTGGGTGTCATATGCCCGATGGTTATGTTTACTTAGGACACGACAAAAATACTTGACGAACAAATCACAACATGTATGCTACTCTTTGAGTAATTCTTTATATACAACAAATATTTTGAAGCGCTGGACGTGGCTGTGGTCAAACTGCAATCGTTATTCTTTTAGTTTTGGGGTTAACCTATGGTGTCATAAAAATGGGGTCATACTTGCAATTACTAATTTTTCAAAATGGAATCACTTTTATCGGAAATCTCCATTCTGATAAACAAAGCTAAAATCATTTTTATCAGTAATGAGGTGCAAAATACTAAGATTTGATGGTTTGACCTCCCTTTTTATATGTTAATACTTGTTCGTCTAAGATGCTATGTGATTATTTGTATTCACGTAATAATATACAACCAATGGAAAACTGAAAATTACTATTTGATATATCACTGTCGTATACGTATCTACAAGTTTTCAAATTTTAAGTACATGTATTTGCATCCGCTGCCGTATATGTGTCTATAGTTATTAGATAGCTTCTTATACTTTTTATTTACTATTATCCAGGATGTTGTTGGGCCTTTTCGGCTGTTGCAGCCATGGAAGGCATTAACCAACTAAAAACTAAGACACTCGTGTCACTATCTGAGCAAGAGCTTGTTGACTGTGATGTATCTGGCGAAGATCAAGGTTGCAATGGTGGTCTCATGGACGACGCTTTCAAATTCATCCTAAAAAACAAAGGTCTTGCTTCCGAAACAAACTACCCATACCAAGGGACAGATGGTACTTGCAACAAGAACAAGGAGGCAAGCCATGCAGCCAAGATTACGGGATACAAGGACGTGCCGGCCAATAGCGAAATCTCACTGCTTAAAGCTGTCGCCAACCAACCCGTCTCCATCGCAATTGATGCAAGCGGGTTTGAGTTCCAATTCTATTCTAGCGGAGTGTTTACTGGACAGTGTGGAACTGATCTAGACCATGGTGTTACTGCTGTTGGCTATGGGACTTCTGACGATGGGACCAAGTATTGGTTGGTTAAAAACTCATGGGGCACGAGTTGGGGTGAAGAAGGGTATATACTGATGGAGAGAGACGTCGCTGCCAAGGAAGGCTTATGTGGCATAGCGATGCAGGCTTCATACCCCACTGCATAATGAAAGAAAAATGAAACCAATATTATGTGTATAAAACTATGTATGCTTGTAAAGATTGCTGGTTCTCTTGTTGTTGCTTGTTCATAATTGTTGCGAAGCTTATGCAAAGTGTTTGTAATATCAAAGCAATTTAAATTAATATTTGGCATGATTTATTGAAAGAATTTACTGGTGTTCAATTGACAACCCAATTGAGAAGCCTCTAGTAGGGTTGATTCTGTTTTGTTCTGTTTTCAGTGATTTCGTTTCTACTTTCTTCTCATTTTAACTTAGTTCAATAGAGAAAATTCTTTATGTTTAAACTTCAAAACACCATCTTATACATGTGATTTTGAGTTCTGCACAGACACGATGTTAGAATTAAATGAACAATACAACAATTTACCTAGAGTGCTGCACAGACATGATATAGTTACGACTTACGACATTCACAACACAATTTGTAGAATGAAGTTCTTGGTATTTTTATTTCCGTTTTTCCAAAAACCAAAAACTTCAATGATAAACCTATCACAAGCTCAAAACTTTAAACATGTGTTCTCTCGTTTTGCAAAGTAATCCCAATCCTGAACTGAAACTGCCTCTAAACTCAGAAACAAACACACCAGGAAACCCTCCTTGTACCAAAAATTGTCAGTGCAAGTTCTAAGAGGCCTGTAAGCTAGGCTTCAAAGAAACCAGAATTAATAATTTCATAGTGTAATGTATCCTAATCTGTATTGGCCATGGCCATGGCCTAATCTGTAATGTATCCACCGTTCAACAGAAAAAATCTACTGTTGAGATCAATCTTAATATACCCGAGTATACTCTCCGACCTGTGTCTTTCCGATACATGAACCTATATGTTACGATCGCGCGATCCTACACTGGTTCAAGACAACGAACAATATAAATATGAATTTCAGGAGCTTCTTCTGTGTCTTTGATCTTCGCTCAGGTGTTTTCGCGCAATTTTATACTAACATTCCTATGAATTGCTGATTATAAGAGTTTGCTAAACACGATCACTATTAACATACACATGGTATTACTAGAAATTGTTTTTACTCATTGAAGGGAAAAAAGAGGCAAAAGCTGCACACAAAAAGCACTACTAAACTAAGGCCTAGTCAAGGATTTAAATATTGTTCGTTACCGTTTTGTAACGACACTGCCACCGATATATCGGTGATGGCAGAATTCTTATCCGTATAGGCTAAAACCGTTACGGCATCGTATCAGTTTGTTGCAGCTATTATGGGGAAAAAATCAATAAAAAATTTTGCAAACATGGAAAAAGTTTATGGCTCAGATTTTCGCTACCATTACGCTATGATCGTTAAGCATCAAAAGATTATAGAAATATTATCATGAAGTTATTTCCAGTGACAGAGCAGGTGGAGCCCCAAATTCAAAATTCTAAAGTTGGATTTCCTACCTTATTTTTACATTTAATAGTACACATACATGTAGTCTATACGTGTTTCACAAATTTATTATCTAACAAAATATTGTATACTAATATAAGAGCAAAATTTTATTTTAAATATATTTTAATAAAAATATAGAAGTGTTGTAATTATTATTTATCATAATTTTAAGTATGCATCACATAGAAATTTTGAGGTATCTCCATAAATTCGCGACACTAATTTGTACTCTTGAGAATTAATATAATATTTAAATATTTTGTTAAGTTTGGTATATCGGTGAGGAATTGTAAATAATAATTCCTTTAACTTTTGATATTTTTATTTAAATTGCTTAATTTTTTATTTTTTTATAATTATCAATCCAAATATTTAAAGATATGTAAGTTAAAAATAATTAATTTATCATTTTGGGTATTATGTTTTTTGTTACAAAAAAAACAAGATAAAGGACAAAGTTAAAAGAAACAGTGTATGAAACAATTTGTGCAGTTGATATTTTTTATAGAGCAGTTAGACACACACACATATATATATATGTATATTCTTTCTTTAAATATTTTTGAATTTTTTAGTGCATTGTCTCGATTGAAAACCAAATAAAACACTATTTAAAAACTTGATAATTCGTGTATGTTAATCCTACTCCGATCCAAGTTTTTCATCTAAATCTGCATATTATAAGTGCTAACAAAAAGAAACTTGGCATGTTTAGTGCATGAAAACTATAACAAGAAAAAAGAAGTATAACTAGTTCAAAGCATCTAGATCAAAACATATCGCTGTATCCCAGAGGCAATAATGTACAAGAGACACGAGCCATGGATGGCTCGTCATGGTCTTGTACAAAAAAATTCTGCCATGAGAGAGGCACGCTTTAAAATATTTATAGCTTGGTGTCAACCGGTTCGCTGATCTCACAAACGAAGCGTTCAAATTGCGCAACAGGTTCAAAAGCCATATTTGCTCATCTGATGTGGCATCATCCAGGTATGAAAATTTATCACTTGTACCCGACACCATGGACCGGAGGAAGAAAAGAGTTGTAACAACTATTAAAGACCAAGGCCAATGCAATAAGAAAGTTCTCAAAAAAAAATTCATAACAAGCACATACACATCAAATCAGGTGTCATAGGTGATAGGCCCATAGGCGATATGTATATTAGTAATATTTAATGTATTTTGTAAATTATTAAGATTTATCATTCGTATTTTAATTTTTGATATTATTAGTACGTAAATATCTTATATGGTTTGTGATTATTTATATTAACACTTTCATATATAACTTATGAAATTAAGTGAGAAAAAATAAAGTACAGGTTAGGCCGTATCTACATCTGTGAATCTCAAAATTGCGTTAAATGCATTCATATGCTCATCTCCATCCACTTAACCACTTCTGTATCCGTGTCTGTGATTTTTAGATATATAGCTTCTAATATTCTCTTATAATCTGCTATTATGCTATATCTTGTTGGACATTTTCAGCAGTCGCAGCCAAGGAAGGGATTAACCAACTAAAAACAAAGTCGCTCATCTTATTATCCGAGCAATAGCTAGTTGACTGTGACACAACTGGCAAAGATTAAGGTTGCAACGGTGGTCTCATGGATGAGACATTCAAAGTAATCCGGCAAAAAAAAAGGTGTTGCTTCTGAAACAAACTACCTATACCAAGGGACAGACGGCACCGCAACATGGAAGCGAGTCATGTGGCCAAGAATATGGGATACGAGGATGCTCCAGCTAACAGCGAGAGCTGCCCTGCTTAAACTTGTCACCAACCAACCTATCTCTATCGCAATAGATGCAAGCCGTTTTGAATTTCAGTTGTATTCGAGTTGAGTAGTTACTGGACAGTGCGGAATTGATCTAGACCACGGTTTTACTGCCATTGGTTATAGAACTGCTGACGACAAGACCAAGTATTGTTTGGTTAAGAACTCATTGGGTGCGAAGAAGGGAATATAATGATGGAGAGGGGCATTACTGCTAAAGAAGGTTTATGGGGCATAAGAATGCAGGCCTCCTACCCTACTGCATAATGAAAGGAAAATGAAACCTAGCGTATGTACACAATGTAACGGACATGTTGGCTAAAGTCGCAAATTTTGTACTCGAGGATGTATTTTATCCTCATGCCCCTTCTTTTGTAATGGATGTTCTTCATATGGACAAATCCAGGGTTTGGTTATATAGGTCAATTCCCGGTATTTTGCAATGTAATACTCTATATCTAGCTAAATGAATATTTGAAGTCCCGGTTTTGTAAAAATAAAATAAAAGTGAGAGAAGTAAAAAAGGAGGTGATACTCTCAATTTTCTCGAAATGAAAGAAACGGAAATACCAGTCTATTGGCGCTACATTTTCCTTTATATTACATCGGATCCTGAAGTATATATGTGCCAAGAAATTTTATCGTCCGCATTTCATGGCTCTATGCAACATGTCCAGAATAGCAACGGTAGACGGATACTCTGGCATGGCAACCGTAAGGTTAGACGGTGCTTTGTTTAATTAGGTATCCTGAATTTTTAAATCTGATTTTAATTTTTTTGAAAAATATTTTTAAGTTATTGAAAATTTTAGCTGATGATACGTTGCATATCCCCCTCTAAATTGCATTCCCAACAATGTCACATGCTAATAAATTTGTTTCACACCTGCTTGTGTTTTACATCGTCATGCGAAATGAAAGAAAAGGCAGGTCATTTACGTGTAAGATTTAAAATAAAAAAAATTTAAACGTAGAAGCTTATGGTTTTAAATTAACTGTGGTATTAGAGTTGACCATTATAGATTACAAAGAATTATAGGTAACACCGTGGTTTAATATCAGTAGGCTGGCATGGGATGATCCGTCCACCGATACCCATTTTTGTTTTGTTCTTTCATGGATCAATACTCAGCAATTCTGTTTGTAACCAACAATGGCTCAAACGCTTTGATGGACTCCCATACTCAGCAATTCTGTTTGTAACCAACAATGGCACAGGATTTTAAGCTTCAAGTTTCAGAATTACTCGCATATCGTAACTCGATTACCCTGTTTACAGTTCAGGTAAATTACAAAAACCTGTGGACGTACATAACAAGAGTTAATACATTCATGGGTTAAATATCTATTAATACATCATCATCCTATTTGTCAAAATTAAATTGATACACCAACTTTTTTTTCCATCCAATTAATACACAAAACGTTCGATCTTTAATCAAATTAATATACTTTGACTGGATTCCGTTCATAAACCAACAGTTTCCATCCAAAGTATATTGATTTGATTAAAAATCAAACGCTAACATATTATTGAAAGAAAAAAAAGATTGGTGTATCAATTTCATTTTAACCAATAGATTGGTGTACTAACAGATATTTAACTTTACATTCATCGAAAAGTATAAATTATTCGTTATAAACTGTTCACAAAATTACAGAAAACCACACTCCAATAGAAAAGATGAGGTAAAAACAATTCACTTGATTCTGATCTGATCCGGGAAAATCTAAGCAGGAAATAAAATGAGAACCCATTTGCATATATGCTTGTGTGACAAAAACTAAATGTTATCAAGGTGATCTAATCTTCTTTACGACAATTTTCTTCTCACCAGTCCTTTGAAGAAGTCGAAACTGTAGTCATAAGAAATACAAGCATCAATCCGGTAACGACAGATTTAGATGTAATGAAGAAAGTAGTCCATGGAGAAAAAAACTAGTGTCCAAAAATGCTAAATTCAATTTAGAGAGAGATGAATAGACACAAACATTATCCAATATACAAGATTTGCATAGTTCATGATCGAAGAGATGCACAGAAGGCATCTGCTATCACTAATAACTACTGTTTCTACTATTCTTTTGACTTTTTCCAGCAAATCTACCAGAATGAAAAATGGTGTGCATAAACTAACAATAGACAGAGATAAGAGAATGATTAGAAAACACGACTTTACACAGGTGAACCGCCCCTATTTTAGTGATTAGACTTGGGGGGACTATCATGTTCGAAGATATCAAATTGTTATTGTTGCTAGATTGGTGCACTGGGTCGCCCTTTAACTATAAACAGAGCAGTCAATATGTGTAGAAGTAATGCTGGGATATTGATGGACTAAAACCAATAGCCATCCAAATAAGTATTCGAGTTTCCTAATAAGAAAATGCCAAAAGAAAAATTGTCATGATCTGGTACATACCATGTGTGTTGGAATGGTCTCAAATTTTGACCACGCACTTCGCATTCTTCACTAGCATAATTTACATATTTTTTCAGATGTATTTTAGAAAATAAATAGAACTTTTCAGGAAGCCCTCACAATCAAGAACTAAATGAACCCATCAATTTGGAAACAAAGTCAAAGAAACCAAAGGGGTTGCATCCCATGTGAAGCATTATACCCCCTCTATCCACAAATAACAACATTTCCTTGTTTTGATTGTACAAAAATAATTGCACAGTTTATGTCAAATCATTGCAAAATTCAAAAAACTACCAACATTACACATAATAACCAATAGAGGCTAAAATAAGACAGAATCCTAGGGATTCATTTGGTCATTTTGCTTCAATCTAAGTTCTAAAAAGCTACTTTTTCATTTTACTTAAAATCATGTGCCTGGTCAAAACTCGCAATTATTCATGGACGGAGAGTATATCCATATCATCCACATACTTTGTAACGTAAGAAGCTCTACAATTTCCAAAAAAGAAAAGAAGGACCAGCCATCGTGTAAGTCAACTTATATCACAACATATATAGATTTAAAAGAATGGACTCCTAGATACATAAATGCGGAAGCTCATCCATTTACGAGACATACATTATATTCTGCTCATATAGACAGACGTAAAGAACAACGTAAAGAACTTTGAATAAAAAAGTAAGGAGCAATTTTAAAGTATGTAGCACAAGGTAACTATTCTGTACAACAACATAAAGAACTTTGAATTTGTTCATAGTGAGCTTGAAAGTAGTTTATAGAAGGCAGAACAATTAAAATTTAGAGAGATAAGTATAGTGTTTGCCCAAGGCGAAATAAGTTGCCACAACATGAAACATGAAACCTAAACATAAACCAAAATGGAGTAACAGAGTTAAGCCTGATGTTGGGTCCTTTTAGACTCCCAAGTCCAAACCTATGTTACCACAATTCGCCAATTTAGGTGCGATTTGCGATTTGGTTCATTAGATCTGAATCATGAATCGTTTTCGATCCAAAACGGTAAAATTCAGTGATCCGGAATCAAAAGTAAAACGAGTAAAATCAATAGCTTTCATTGTTGAGGTGATAAAGGCTGCCATTTTTAAGCTTCAATAGTTATCAAAATGTTGTGGGAGATGAAGAAGAGAGGGAAGAAAGGATAACTCGATTAATGTAAAAGGTAAAGTAAGAGAGAAAGGAAAACAGAGATATTAATATCCTAAATTAAATATTAGTTGTATGTCCGGTGTTTTTGTTCTTTTCTCTGTTAGGCCAAAAACCTTCTCACTTTTACCAAAATTATAAAGCAATCTTGGCCATGAATCTTTATAAAAAAACATCCTATGGCTATGAAGGCCTATTGTCAGGCCCAATGTACTGGACCTGCGATTCTCAAATGTCTTTCATATTATTCAATGAACATAAAAATTGTGTGAAAATGAAAAATATAGATAATATTTTCCAACGCATAGATAAATATAAATGCGTACGCCTAAATATTAATCAGCAACGAACTTCAACCTAATTTAATATACATAGCTATAAAATAATAAAAATATACTAAATGCGTAATGTGTTCTGAATTAACGAATTTCGTTCCGCCCCAGCGTTCCGGAGAAGCCTACCCCTAATCGCACTGCTTACCGGGGAACAGGCGTGCCCGTTTCCGATTTCGTACCACGTACCTTTGCGATCTGCGATCTTGGATCCTGGTTACATAGGTCCAAACCATACCCACAATCCGATGAGTCATTTGTACTATTGTACAGCACCAAACTGAGAGCTAAAGGCACCAACAACAGGCTTGTTACACCTCCCCCTCTAGTAGTATACCAACCATAGAAGAGTCATTCTATGGAAAACATGTCTAGAGCCCAAGTAAAGATTCATAAGCAAAGCACAAACAGAAAAGGTGGTCAGATTCCTGGATGCCCAGAATCCCAGAGATAGATATAGACAAGCGAGAGGCAGAAATAGGAGGGAGAGACAAAATGAGTAACTAAATTATATATTCATGCATAGTACAAAAATTTTGCATCATGATGACTTTTGGGAAAGTGTGACGATATACTAGCATTCATACAAAATAAGCATGACCATTGAAGTGACTACACAAGTACTCGGTACTCAATCAGTAATAAAAAATAAAAGAAAAATCAGCAGAGGTAATACCTATTGCCATCAGGATGAAGCTCACACATTTGCCCATCTTCACCAACGGCTAATAAATATCCTGACGATGTTAAACCCTGCAATTTACTGTTAGATAAATTATATTTTCCTAGACGCCAGGATTCCCATTACTACATATGGTCAAACTTCAATCTACTAAGGGAAAATACTAGCGGTCACATTAAATTATCAGTAGTAAAGAAAAGAAGGTAGTCTAGTTGGCTAAGCTTAAGTCTTCCAAACATACGAGAATTCTAAATATTTTTGAGAACCTAGGGTTTTGAATTGTAAACCCCCCCACAAGTCTGCCTCATAAAAGCATGGAGAGCTAGTCAGAAGTCTATCCGAAGAAACAGTCCAATGTTTGCATCAAAAGAAAAAAAAAAATCAAATAACTTTA
>MKEJ01106025.1:0-12347 GCA_001753735.1 Embelia ribes
CCCATATTCAATAAAGAAAATTGCAGCTTCTGGCACCCAAGGAGCTAAAAAAAGACACATAAAAAGCTTGTCACTTTGTGTGTCTATTAAAACTGTAAAAGTTGTAGATTAAGTTATGTACTAACTTGTGGAACTGTGCACGTTTAGCAATCATTAAGTTTTCCCACAAGAAAGAAGCAATATTCCACGAAAAGTTGTCATATAACTCAATGAGCAAAATCGAAGTTCCCGATGTTAAAGGTCCAAAGTAACAAGGAAGCGTGTGAATTTTCTTAATGTTCTTTCTCCTATTCTTTTTATATAAGATCGAGGTAAACTTACATCACGCCAAGTTTCTGTAATAAACTCCACAATATCATATGATATGTCAACTTGAATGTCAATTTGCTCCTTTTCAGTTGGCCCCTGTTACAAATCATGTTGAAATATGTAAAGAGATAAGCAAATATCTAGCATAAAAGATATATCAGATAAATGCTTGAAATGCACCTTAACCGCAGATGCCCCAGTAGCAAACTTCTTCCCGAGCTTCTTTGAAGCATCACTCAGTTTAACACCTAAATTATAATTACACATATTCTTTACACACTCGAGGAAGTAAAACAATATACTTGACTATAACTGGAGAGCAAAAATAAAACATAACCAAATTCTTACCAAAGAGATCTAAGCCTTTCACTGTCGTGATGTATTTTCGCTTGTTACGCACTATCTTTTCTATGATTACTTCTTGTCTATCCTGTAAACGAAATGAAATAAAAATTAGGCTTGCAAAAAACTATGGAAGCCATGTGCCTTACCACGATAGGCATAATCGTGGTTCATATGCAGTCAAGAAGAACAATGAGCAAATCATTTCAAAGAAGAACTTAGATAATCCAACTAATTCGGTCACTTGTGCTCTTACAAATGTATCCATAGCTCTAAAGAATTTTTAACAAGAATCAAAATCATGAATTTCCAGACACGTTAGCCAATGTTATGACAAATTCAAAATATTCTCAACACAATTAAAAACCTAGTTGCCCAGAAACTGGACAAGCGCATAATGCAAAGCTTTATGGTTTTTTTCTTTGAAAATTCAATGGTTGAAGTAAGCTTCAGCTATTAGATTTTTATATTGCCCAAATTTTCAATTAGTCTGCAAGCTTACAGGCTTACAGCAATCCCCACACAAACTCCACATTGAACACTTAAAATAGAAAGTGACCAAATCTAAGCATCTTCATCAATTAGCCCGATTCATTTTGATCCCTATATTTTTACCAATTTCACTGGGAAGTCATTTGCAACCCATCTTACAGCTAAAAAATCCAGTCTCAGCCCAGCTTTAACCATTTTGTCACATCAAGGAAGCTAGCTTACACAACATTTTCAAATACTCAAGAGTCCCCAAAGTGATTAACTATTTACTAAAAAGTTGATCAATCAATATGTCAACAAAAAAATAAAATACAGTTAATTGGCAGTTTATTTAGAGTGAACAGTGTAAAAAAAAGTCTTACCTTGTTTTTATATTTTTCCACCGGGAAGGCGCTTAACTTCTTCTTGCTTTGAAGTTGAAGAGCCTCCTGCAATCAATAGAGAGGTCTTGCGGTTGGCGACTAGTGATTGTAGCTAAATCTCTCTGAATGCAGCAGAATCTGACATGCTATACAGAATATTAACAAAATGATCGGGAAGACAGAACAATAAGAAAACTAAGTTTTCTACGAATATAACGCATGGGATCATTGCTAATAAGAAAACCAGCTATGGTCCAATAGCAACTAATCTAACTAAAAAGCTGCCATGCCAATATTACGCATGGGATCATTACTTCCCAGTTCCTCCAATATTGGGAATAGTAGGAAAATAAACTTTAATATAAGAATTCAAATATCGACCCCTCTTGGAGTGAACAAGATATTCAGCAAATAAACCATAAAATCATTCAATCAACTTCCCCTAAATGACCCCCACTCCTTCTGTCCATCAGTCCTTACTCTATGAAACATCTAGATTTATGATAGGAGTGTAGAAAGGTAACACTGCACAAAAGCAAATTGTATCCATCGCTTGATATTTTTGCTTTTCTTACAATAAATGATTTAGTAGAAAGGAACACCTTGAGAGGGGTCCAACCTTTTGCGCGAATAACTGACTGAGGAAAAGACAGAACTCAGTCGTCTCAAAAGGATAACCATCCTTCAGAGATTCAAGATTTGTCAGCGTTGAAAACACTAGAAGTCCTCTCTCCCAATCGTGAATCATCCGCGTGACAAAGACTGGAACCATAGCAGGTTTCCTCCTCTTAGTGGGGCACACCGCTAACTAAGGAAAAGAACGTAACATATTACCGACCATCACAAGTTCAAAAGCATTACAAGCTACAAAGACTGAATCATAAATGTCATTCTATTTTTCTGCATTTTAAGAGCTGTCAAAAAGTAAGCTTCAAAGACTGTTTTTTCCTTTGTGTCTTTTGAATTACACTGAAGGATGTTTGGTGCTTATGTCAATATGAACCCTACTTCTGCCAAGGACATGCAAAGAAAATAAACAGAAACTGAGCAAGGACCAAAAAGAGCTTTTGTTTTCCAAGAGAAGAGTGAACTGAAAAACATAAATGCAATTGTTGTATAATAAAACTCCATACTCATCAGAAAAGTTTTCACCAACACAATTTGAAACTCAATTGAACAACAAAAAGCCCAAATTTTTTTGTATAACATCTGACACAAACCCAAGATAATACAGAAAATCATGCATTAATGGGCATCTGTTTGCTTGTCACTCTATTGCTAATTCAATCCAAGTCTATACAACATGGTCCAAAAACAAAGAAATATGAAAGTAAACACCAATTGTAAACAAGGATAATCCAAGTGGTTGGAACTTGAAAATATGCCTTCCACTCTGTCGGGATATTCACTCACGACGGAAGCATAATAAAACCAACATTCACGCTTCGAAGCAAAAAAAAATAGTACTCTGATATGTGCGGTTTTGGCTTCTATGCCAACATCCTTGGTAAAAAGAGAGATCCAAAGCAGTCCTAGGAGTTTCACAAGTACAACCAAAATACAACCCTCACAGAAACACCCATTCCAGGTTCCTGAAGTTGCACCACTCCCTCACGCTCCAGTGTTTTCGGGTATTTTTGTCTCTCTCTCACACACATACACACACTTTGCTATATTTTTCCCCCCTCACCCCCACAAACCCAACCCAACGGCTACATCTTTCTCTCTATCACAGATGTATGTATCATTGCATCTCAAAGCATAGGAGAAGAACAAGGAAAACACCCAACTAAATGATCAATTTCCTAACTGCATGGTTGAATTGAACCCAAGGATACTCCTTTTTCATATTTTCCCCTTTTTTTCTTTTGATTTGCTACAAAAGACCGCCACATCTAGGCCCCACTTCAACATACTCATCTTTTCCATATTCCAAACCTAGCAGTACAATATAACTACAAATATACTTGTTTCACCACCCAGTGGATTCTACTCCGTCGTCCCATTTATTTTATTTTAAAATATTCACTTTTTTTTTTTATAAATGTATATTAAAAAAGATTGATATTTAAAATCCAACATATTTTTACTCTCTTCCTCCTAATTAATACTACTATTCCGCACAGCTTATAACAGACGAAGTAATTAAATTATTACAATAAATAAGAGTATGTTAGTAAAATAATTTTTCAACTATTTTTCTAAAATAAAAATTGAACTATATATTGGAACGGATTAAAAAGAAATACAAACCTATTAAAATGAGACTGAAACGGAGAGAATAAACAAAACCCTTTTCGTTTTCCAATTGGCTAAATTTATCATTGATCCCCGTAGTTTCAATTGAAACACTACTAACTTGAGTGTTTCAAAAGAGACTGATTGTTTAAGGTTATTACGAGTCTACAATGAAAGTAAGTTGGTTTCTTGTGGGACTATTGGGCCTTCGAGGAATGTGAGATATTTTGCACAGGCATATTTTGTCGTTAGAGAAAAATAATTGGGCCAATCTGGGTATCTGAATTTTACGTTTTGAGTCTTGATTTACGCAACTTACTATTCATTTTAAGGTATATATATATATATATACGAGTGGAAATATAATGGTTTATTACAAATTGTTGTATAAGTAAAAATACTTTGGTGTTCTCTAGAACTCTTTCTTGGAAGCATCTTTAATAACTACTGGTGGATGTAAACATTACGTTAATTATTTTATGTAATCGTTGAAAGTTGAAATTACTATTAGGCATGAGAGATGGCAAATGTCACATCCCGAAATCCGTAGGCAGGGGTTATGAGATTCCAAATATAAAAAAAACTAAAAATAAAGAAATAAAAATCATTTACGCTAATTATATTACATCTAGCCGCCACTGCAGGATAATAATACTCACATATTTAGCCACATCACATCAATATAAGTGGAAATATAAAACTATTCTAAGAAGAAAGGTAAAAGACCAACACCAATTCAGGAAAAATATAAAAAATAGTAAACCTGCATATTTACTAATACACATTGCAAGTTGTATCCTTGCCAAAAATAAAAGATAAATAAAGGTATACATATATTCTCCGCCTCGTGTATGAGTAAAAATATATATATACTTTCGTCATGCTATATCTACTATACTGCTGCAACCTCGCTATCAAAATATGGTATACACAAAAAATAGAGTAAATAAAATGAAAACGCTAAATAGATGCGCCAAAAATATGTACACTACATTCAAAGTGTTTACGCATAGTTTGGCCCCGCCTCCGTACCTATAATATCACACATATACATAGGAAGAAAAATGGAAAATTGTACGGTTAGCCAAGTAACTCAACGATAAAAAAGAGATTAGGCTATATCTATATAAATGAATATATATGACTATGAATTTAATAACATAAATGTAATTATGCCTACGAATGCAACTCATGCCAACACACACATGCCCACGTACGCCCGCACCTACGTAAAATATTTTGGGACTAGTATCACCACGCATATAAATCACTAAGGTCCACCACTTACAGTTTGACGTGACCAAAATCTTCATTGACCCGCCACTCGCAGTGTGACCCGATCAATGGAGTATCCCAGATCTGATTTTTCGTCTTTCACGGTGAGGCTGTATAACCTCATTACTTCTTCGCATTTTTTTTATAAAAGTGATACTTTTATGTCCTGAATCAACTCTACGCATTTTCTTTAAAAAACTCTACTTTCATGATATATAATATTCATGCTACGTCATATAATGCAATGTAATGCAATTTAAACTCTTCAATTAAACATGTTATAGCTACGCATGTAAACATGAATAATAACTCCGCCAAATGACATAGAAAATATACAACTCGCATAATTCATGTAAATCTCTAAGCTACTTAACTATGCCTACCATCATGCTATTACCACGTGTATGCTACACCTATATAACGTATCAAAATTCATCACAATTAGTATACCATTTTCTATATTTATTTGACGTATTTAATCACAGCAAGTCTACAATGAAGGTACTACACGTAGTACATGTTTCCATCACGTCAAATTCAACACACATACTCATCATACATTTAAATATACACATCACATTTACATACCGACAAAGTCGTCAATTTTATATTATAGTTCGTTGACTACCGTACTTCTTAAGCTAGTAGAAGTCACCTTGAGACTTCTTAAGCAAAAGGCCTAAAATAGTCTCTTCTTTGCCCTTCGATTTGATTTAGCAAAAGAAATCAAATCGTCAAATACCGAGATATAAAGATGTTTTAGTCTTTACAAGGAGTAAGAATATTAAAGAAAATTTCACGTATATAAAGTGTACAAAAATCGAGACAAATCAAATGAAAGGGACGAAAGAAAAACTTATGTAGAAATGATCTTCACAATATATTAAATCTGATATGAGCTATGATATTAAATGATATCGAGCTATCAAGAGGGTTAACAATGAAGTCTCCCCTTCTCTCTCCTCACTTTAGCCTTTTCGGAAATGATAGGAATTGGAGAGAGAATGAGTATTTTAAAGTAAAAAAGTAGTAGGATCCAGGACCTTTTCACGCTGACTGGGTGTAACGGTATACGGATTTGGTATACCGGTACACCACTATACCGGTATACCACTTTGTGTGTCGTCTTCCAGTGAGTTCAGAATTCTCGACCCCTTTCACGCTACTGGGTATAATGGTACATAGATTTGGAATACTGATATATCACTGTGTACCGGTATACTCTGTATGTCAGATTCCAATGAATTCTAAACCAATTAAAAGAATCTGTATACCGGTACTAGATCTCTGGGTACTGGTACTCTTTGTGTAACGGTACACACACCCTATATACCGGCACTTAGGCCAAGAACACCACATCACGCCACCTTGCATTACTACGCTATTCATCGTTATACCCACACCACGCGACTACGCACAACGTATTACACATATACATATACTCCATGTATATCACACAAAATAATAATATTATTTACAACGCATAATATTATTATTAAAAATAAAAAAAATAGTCGAATTTTCCGGACTTTATAGTAAAGTTGGCGAACTTTTGAAATCACCGGAAGCTAGCTGACAGATTCAATTTTCTTTCACAGAAAACTCTTTTCCGCTTTTGGTTTCCCTTTTGAAAGAAATCAACAGGAAACTCTTAAAGTTCATGTCATCTCTCAAAAAACTTCTCGTGCACTTCATTTCGTGTTCTTTAATCTATACAACAATATTATGTTAACCTGTACTTGGACAACAACAATTAGGAAACTATATTCCTAATAACAACAAATCAAGTACTGCAGTTTACCGAAAGATATGTTTTAGAAACGGGTAAAGCATGAAAAGGGGTCCAACTTTTGATTTGTTGGCACTATTATTGTAACAATCTGAGGGCAACTGTGTTTGTCAAAATTTCCACTGGGAGCAATTGTTGTATTCGGCTCCTTTCCACTGGGAATGCAAAAAGACGCTTTCATTACTCCTTGAAATTCTTGTGCTTGGTTTAGATTGCAGGAGGCGATTTATAAAACAGTCCAAATTTCTCAGGCTTTGTAAAGTGGGAAGGGAGGCGGCCGCCGATTGTTGGGATTTAAGCTTTGGTCGTTGAAGTCTTCCTTGTAGCTAGAAGCGCTATTATTTTGCAAAGATATTTCAACTCGTGAACTAAATATCTAGAAATTACGCGTTACGTTATATATACCCAGATCATGAATATGAAGCTAATACACACACGGAACTGAAGTTAACTCTTTCATTTTCTTTTTCAACTCGGATCTCTTGGCTGATATAATATGAATTGAAGGGAAAAGAAACTAGGGAAAGGTTTCCCCTGGAAAAAACTCAACTGAATACTTACATGTATGTATTTATCAATTTATGAAATTGCACTTGACATGTTCATGGTAAATTGTGTTTAAAATGTTGGAAAGTGAAGCTTTAGATAGAAGGGGAATTGGATGAAGTTTGAGTATTGCTATATAAAGTATGAACTCAAAAAATTTAATAAAAATACTTATCCGTACTATTCATAAAAAATGTTCTAACAAATTAAATATGATAATAGTAAAATCCAAAATAGTAAACAAATTTTGGCATATAGCGGCACCACCATGAGATGAGATTGTTGGATAAGAATAAAGGTGACCTATGCATTTTCCTTTTTTTTTTTTTTTTTGTTAAAAAGGAACGGGGAGTGTATAATCTCTTGTTTTATTTGGTCACTTCGTCGTTGATAAAGGAAGTTGAAGTGCACATATGTAACTTAATGTATAATAAATATCGTTTTAAATAATATAATTAGATAGAAAGAATTAGTTCTGCTAATAAATGGTGACAAGCATTTATAAAATTGATTCTCAAGGAGACCCCTTAACTTGTGACCTCATGCCAAAAGTAGACCAATAATCTTTTTTTTTTTTTATAATCAGTCTAATAATCATTTATAAAAACAGGTTAAGCATCACAATCATACGACATTAAAGAATAAAATGAGTTGATGACTCATTAGAGTTGACTAATCCTAATTAAATATTTAGTGTTTAAACGTATTTTTCATGTTCTTGTTGTTTATTAGTAACCCTTTCAAGCAACCCATTGCATTATTAACCAAATGCTTGAACATTATTTCCGCTGTTCTTCCATAATGTAATATCTCAATTAAATATTTCATTTGTTCACAAATTATTACATAATATATTTTTTAAAAATATTTTAAATTATAATAATTTAATATTAAAATATAACAAAAATATCAAATTTATATTTTTAATATAAAATGGAAATAAATTTGATTTTTTTTTATATTAAATTATTATATTCTAAAATTTATTAAAAGATGGGTTGTGTAATGATTTGAGAATGAAGGCTTTGGTTAGTTGACCTTTGAGCCACTTTAGAGTCGTCTTCTATCAGTTATTAAAATTAACTACCACAAAATAAATTCTCTTACAAACATAAAAAATGAGAAGTAAATAGAAATATAGGAGTTGTCATTTTCAGCATCAAGTGTGACATTGAATTTCATGTGTTTTGGATCACTAGCACAAAAATAACAAACTACACTACAAACAAACAATTTTGAAAACGTTAGATTGTTGTACATATTGCCTAAACAAGGCCATCACATACCACCAGACATGTCCGTTTAATTGATTTTTGTCGAGAATCTTTCAGCTTTTTCATGTTCAAAACATCTCAGTTCGGATGTCTCCAAATTATTCCAAGACAAAAAAAAAAAAAAAAAAAAAAAAAAAAAAAAAAAATTTATTAAGTTGTGCTTTGATTCGAAAAACGACAACTTTTTTCAATTATACGTTCTTACGGATATTCAACGGTAAAAATTCACGAACTTACTAAGTTTATAAGTAGCGTCTATGTAAAATGCAAATAAAACCATCACATTCAGGTCATTTTCAAACATTTATCATATACTTTCAACTTTTATAAGTAACCACTACGCACTATCTGATTTTTACAATTATCATACTCGTCAACCAATGCAAATAACTTGTTGAAGAGGCAAACACAAAATATAATAACGACTGATTAAATTCTCTGATCACCCAAAACACACGAAAATATTAGTAAGAAAACTAACATATCTTTTTAAATTTCCGCGACCACGATGGTGCCTTTAAATATAAATCACGTGAACAATTATGAGAATTGAATGGTTGTTTATTGCAAAAGTTCGAAATAAAAGTGGTTATTTGAAAATAAATTATCAAACATAGTGGTTATTTTATATTTTATCCAAAAAGAAATAATTATTGCTGTGAATTGTGAACACGTTTTTTTCTTCAGCCTTCATGAATGGATCAAGCGGGATTCCGATTCAAACATAATTGGAATTCACGCACACGTTTTTATTTTAAAATACTATTTCTCATCCCAGTCATAATATCTTATTTAAATTCTATTCAACATCAAGGAGTGTGAACGTAGTGAGTCAAATAATTTCGGATTTGAATTAAGGGATGCAAAAATTGAGTCATTCATAAACAAGTTCGGGTTCAACTTACAGCCTTGTTTCAGACTCCTTTGCTTAATAAACTAACAGAGCCAGTAGAACAAAATATGTTTCATAAAATTAATGAGACAAATAAGCACAACCTCCAACATGTCTCGATAATGGCTTGGGCTCTTTCGGTTGTTTTTAAATAAAATAATTATATATACGTTAAATTAGAAAAGTAAGTTTACGTACATAAAATATATAGTTCGATTAGATGCAATAAATGAAAAAATAGTTATCATCTCACTTGGATGATACATTCTCTTATAACTTAACTCTTATATGCTATTAATAATAGTTTAAATTGGAAAATATTATTCATGATTATTATTTACCCAGTAATACGAGGTTATTAGTTAGCAATTTTAATAGAGATTCAAGCTAATGATGTACTTCTTTATATGGTACTCCCTTCATTCCATAATAACTATCACTTTAGAGATTTTTTTTTTCCTTTTAAAACTTGAGTACTTATTTTTTGACTTCTCCTGAAACAACATGCTCGTTAAAATGATTCAATTAACTGTCCCTATCCAAGAGTCATGTGTTACCCGATAGCATATTAAAATAATACAAAAGTTGTAATTCCATTTTCCCCCCAGAAATTATAACTCACTTTGAGATGAAAATTTATTATAAAACTATACATCATTTGTCAACAAATTATTGACACACTTTTTTTAATTAAAATTTTAAAATTAATTAAATATTTTTCTATTTTGATACAAATTAATCATTAAAAAAATTAATGAATTAACATATTATCCTTGTATAGATTATTAAGTATAATAAGACAAAACCTACAAGGGAAGTTTGGAATTTTTTTTTCCATTTCAAATTTGAACACTTACTTTTTTTAATTTACCTGAAGCAACATGCTCGGTTAAATGATTCAATTATCTATGGATAGAGAGAGTATAAATTACTATTGTCCATTCAAATTTTCAAATATTGATAATAACACAAAATTTTGATAGGGATACATTTAACTTTTTATATCCGTTTTAAATATTAAACTCCAACCTTTGAAAATACCTAAATTTATGTGACAATTAAAAGTAGGCTATTTTTTGCAGGAACATAACCGGAAATTTATGGAAGGTACAAAATCCACACAAAGACATGAAAATTCATCTAAATCCATGAATGAATTTTTTTTTTGGGTCAATATTATTAAAGAAAAATAGTACGACCATGTAACGCTCCGATAATCCAACCATCGTCATATAGGTTTGTAAAATTGACATATACATCAATTCATTATCAATTCATCAGTCAACCAACTTTTGGATGAATTAGAGAGATTTTGGGTATGAACTACTTGAAAAGTTTATGGAAAATACATACGTCAAAATGACGAAAGCAAGATGAGGAGTTTGAATTCGGTATTGATTTTCTTCTTGGCTTTTTTCTCCTCTCAGATCGAGTGATTTTTGCCAAGAGGTGACTCCCCTTCTCTCTTCTTCTCTCTCTGTGAACTTATGAATTAGAACATGAATTGTAACAGAGAGAAAAAGAAAAAGGAAATAGGTTTTCATTCCAATTTTAGTTTATTACAACATAGTGTACAATTTCGTTATTTATTTGAAACAGGTCTTACAGAAAAATCATAGAGAAAAGAGTGTTGTGAGTTGTAGAAAATTGTGATAATTTTCTCGTATAGTTTGAGTGATTTTTGAAATAAAATTTTATCTCCTCTCCATGTATGTAGGCATAATTGGCCAAATCACGTTAAAATTGGTGTCCACTTTTTTGCTTAGTATTAATTTTTGTACCCCAACAAGTGGTATCAAAGCAGTGTTAACTGAATTTTTCAATTTTTGCTCGACTGTGAATTTTGAATTTTGTTCGAAAATTGCATGTAAGCATATAATTGGATTCTCTATTTCAAGCTGAAAATTTTGGTGCAAAAATAAAGTCATTTGGACTTTAGAGTGAGCCACACGCGCGGGTCAACATTGTGTTAGTGGTTAACACTCGCCGCACTAGCCATCCAGAGGTTGAAGACGCGTGGTCTCAGTCGCGGCTACTATAACAGCGCGTGTAGTGACCCAAAAATCTGAACTGGTTGAACCATGAATAGTGACCCGTTGACCAGGTCAACCATGACCCGCGGCCCTATATGATCCGAACCCGGATCCGGACCCGACTCGGATTTGCCACATCAGCAGACGGAATATTCCGTCGCCGTTGGAAATATTCCTCTTCCGTCAACAGAATGTATATGTTCCGTTAAGGAATATTCTCTTCTTTTTTCAGGCGATTCCAGCTTATTCTAGCTCCGATTTAGGCATACCAAGAGATGTTTTCTAGGTTTTCGACCGTTCTAAGCGCAACGGTGACCTTAGTTTATCGAGAGTCTGCTTCGAAAAATTAATTTGTCAAACTTGGGCACAAAAATCTTAGAATCAAAATGAAGGATTATAATTCTGGTGCTATGATTGAGATGATTGCAACGAACTATACATTGTGGAAACCTCGGATGAAAGATTGTCTCAATTGTAAGGATCTATATGATCCAATTGAAGAAGAAGGAATGAGACTAGACGACAAATTTGAAGGTGTTTGGAATAAGAAGCACATAAAGACTATTGGTTAGATCCGACAATGGATTGACAATAGCGTCTTTCACCATGTCGCGTAAAAGGGAGACTTATACGTACTTTGGAAGAAGTTGGAAAACATGAACCAGGCGAAGATTGCACGCAATAATGATGAGACGCTTTATTAATTTGAAGTTAAATGACAGTGCATCTGTAGCAGTTCATACTAGTGATTTTCAGAAACTGGTAAATGAACTCATAACTGTGGACTTGCGATTT
>MKEJ01106034.1:0-17586 GCA_001753735.1 Embelia ribes
TATTTTATTTAAAAATATAATTTTGCAATGTAGAAAATAAGAGAATAAGTGCTAGTTTAGGGATATTTTCATTTTGGTAATTTTTGGGGTCCTTTATAACATTTACATTATTTTCATTTTGTCTCCAAACTGCAAAGTCTCCAAAAAAGTTTCAAGTGAAATTCAATAAGCATATGAAGCTGTAATTTCAGTAACCATAAGGGTACATTGAAATTGTTAGAAACCTCATGGGGTAAAGTGTAATTTACCCTAATCTTTATATTATAATGCCTCTCGCTTCAAAAACATTTTGAGGGCTGTGGTCCATTTTTTGTTTGCCAAATTTGTCCCTGAACCAATTGATAACAACGAAGTGAATTAAAGGTCAAATTAGTCCAATCATATTAGAATTCAGTTTATGTAGCGAAAAAGAGAAAAAAAACACCTGGCAGTTACCATGGCCACCCAGCCACCACGTTCTTTGAAGGTGGAGAGATGGTTTTCATTAAAATTTTAAAGTAAAGTTGAATTTCATAATGTATGAATTTGATGGTGATCGTTGTTTTTTTGTTTTTTTGTTGTTCAAAATTTTGTGACTCTATTTCTAATCGTAAACGCATTATGTGTCATGAGGACTAATTATAATTGGAGTCGTGCAATGTACTTTAGAGAACCCTTAAGCATTAAGTTATCATTTCTGCTAAAAATTCCAGCAAATATTGGGTAACTTTTTAATTATTTATGTTATCCCCAGGTCACCAACCACGGCATCCCTGCAGACACAATCTCCCGGGCCCTCGACTCGGTCCGAGCCTTCAACGGCCTGCCTGCAGAAGAGCGAGCAGCCTACTACCGCCGCGAACCTGGGATAGGCTTCGCATACTCATCCAACCTGGACCTGTACAAGTCCAAAGCTGCCAGTTGGAGGGACTCGCTCCAAGTTAAGCTTGGATCCGTCCCTCCTGGCCCGGGCAGCATCCCTGATGCTATCCATGCCTTGCTTTTTGAGTGGGACCCACAAGTTATAAAACTTGGGGAACTACTAATGGGGCTTTTGTGTGAGGGGCTCGGGGTGAGGACAGATAGGTTGAATGAGCTGGGATGTTTGGAAGCAAGGATAATGGCAGCGCATTACTATCCTTATTGTCCACAGCCGGATCTGACGTATGGGCTGACGGCACACACAGATCCCGGGGTGATAACAGTTTTGTTGCAAAATGAGGTCGGAGGGTTGCAGGTCAAGTACGGGGAGGAGTGGATCGACGTTGAGCCCATGGAGGGAGGTCTTGTTATCAACATCGGTGATATACTCCAGGTACGAGGAAATATTATTTATTTAATTTGTTCTTCAGCCACCACAGTAATTTTTTGTGCAGTTTAGTCAATTGCTTGTTGTATTCCTATTGAAAAAGAATAAGATTTTTGAATACTCTCTACAAGGTTCCATTATGTTAAGTCCTATGTTTTTAGAGTCCCGAGTTTTCATCTTAGTCACTACTCACTACTATGTTGCTTTCGATAACTGAGGCGCAATGAAATTCTGTGACTCCTTTTAGCTAGTGGGTAGACGGATATGGATGCTATATTTTCATTTTATTGAGTATGCATTGGGACTTAGGTTAGGACCGAGGAAAAGGGGCAGGTAGGGAGTGCGATACACGAAATTTTCAGAAAGTTGCATACTAAACTTCAACCAATCAGAAAGTCAGAATAGTTCCCCTTAGAAATGCAACTGATTCAAGAATTCGGAGTACAGAATAAGCCATCCTAAGCATAAATTTCCTTAGCTCCACCTTTCATTGAGCAATTTAAGTACCTTTCATGATATGGTTCTTGAGTGAATTTCCCCTCCAGTAGTATAGTTCTATATCAGCAAGATTAGATACATAACATGTTTACATACGTACTTGTCTTGAACAGTGTTAAAAAGCTCTACATTCAGATGCAAATTATATTAATAAAAATCGGTTTGTGTGCTTAATAATTTGGTTTGGTGTTTTCTTGGAGAGGAGAAATTAGAGGTAATATAACTCACCCTGGTAGAAGCGCTTTCATAATGGTAGACTAAAAGAATCTACACGTTTATCCAAAAAAGAGATCTTCACCAAGGGTTTTAGGACTATTTACATTTCTTTGGCATTTTCACATTGAGGTTCAAAGTTCAAATTTGAGAGATTGTGTCTTTCGTAAAAAAAAAAAAAAAGGAAAAAAAAAAGTACTATTCAAAGAGCAGCTCATTGTTGGAATGATTTATTGGCATCATCTTAGAAATATTAAGTTTCAAACCTCATGTTTGTTAACAAAGCAGTCTTAATCAGTGTGACATAATTTTTGAACTTTTTAATGGAGCTGTCTGTGTTCCTCGGCATCAATAATAGCGCAAGTTTTTTATTTTACAAACAACTAGAATTGACCCATTTTTTGTATAAAAACAGTCAAATGCACATGTAATAACACTGGAAGCAGCTGATTTTACACGTAAACCAGTTTCTATCTGTGAAGGTTGAAGTATGTCATAATCAAATAATGTTTGACAATTGCCAATGAGCACCAAGTCCGGTAAATGACATAGTATTTTCGAGAAAATTCTTGAATTGCTTAAAGTGACCAGGAACGCGGTTTGAGAAAATATCCTCGTTCCTAATTGTTTTTAAAGTGACCAGGAACACGATTTGAGGAAATATCCTTGTTCCTAATTGTTTTTGTTATTATTATTTTTTTCGTGGGTTCGGGACTGCCACTCAAGTCTCCAAATGTCTGTCATTTGTTCACTTTGTGAATTTTATTTAACCCTTCAAATGTTTTTTTATATCCATTTTTGTCATCCTCAAATTATCTATCTTTTGACTGTATCAAAATTTTGATATGAATGAGCAAGTGATAAGGACTTCTATTTACCACTTGCTCCTGTCTTCTAATTTTCACAGCCTACCATTTTTCTCTCAGCAATCTAGGGGGTAATTACTTCGCCTGACTATATTGTCAAGAACTGGAATACGAGTCCCTGAACTTTTGGTCTAAATCTAAAATTCATTTTCATCAAATGCTTATGTACGCATTGCTTGAACATGTGAGTCTGAGTTCTAGTATACTTGAAATAGTCCATCATCGATAGCATTGAAAATAGTCCGGAGATACTATTACTCCAGACTCTATAGCTTAAAATAGAATGTTCCGTCCCAAAATTTGCGACTTCGGAAACGTGAGATAATTGTATAATTAATGTAAATAGTACATGATTCAATCCCCATCCACATCTCATCAACATCAATAATCCTGCCATACTATAAATGAAGTGGCTAAATAATACACAACATTATCTGATATCAAAACGTCATTTGTTTACAATATATCTCAAGCCAAATGCTTAGCTAAAATAAATATAAAGAAGGTATTAGTATATTCTTCAACTAGTACAAGAGTCAGAACATACTTATACTTTCATATACAACCCCCGCTAAACAGAGTGCGCTACAATTTCAAAATAAGAATACATAAAAGAACTGCGCGATCATGTGCACAAAAAATATGTACATTACGTCTCATGACCTCTATTTCTGTTCTGAGCCCACCTTGATACCTACAATATCACATGTGTATATAGGCAAAAATAAAGAATATACAGTTAGTCAAATAACTCTACTATAAAAGAGAGACAATGCTATATGTACATGAATGATCAACATGTCCACGTATGTATGAATGTTATGATCATAAATATAAGTATGATGATGCATGTCAATCCCCGCCCATGCACACATGCACAAACACCGCACGCCATGCACGTACACTGCGCATTTTTTGGACTATAAACACTACGTATAAGATACTAAGATTAGACAAGCACCTCTGTGACTAATCAAAGTCTTCGCTAACCACCATCTATTCTTCGGCTGATTGATGGTAAATCCCAAATCTAGTTTTCCGTCTTTCACGGTGAGGCTGAATAATTTCTTTGCTTAATTTTTATAGAAGATGAACACCACGTATAAAATACTAAAATTAGCCAAGCACCTCTGTGACTAATCAAAGTCTTCATTAACCACAGTCCACTCGTCAGTCGATTAATGGTAAATCCCAGATCTGGTTTTCTGTCTTTCATGGTGAGGTTGAATGACATCTTTGCTTAATTTTTATAGAAAAAGTCTCATTTGAAAGAACACACGCCCGCCCGCCCGCCCGCATTTCTTTTGAAAATTCTCCTCTTTTTAACACAGCTTTTACACCCCCCCCCCGCATGAATGCAATGTAATACATTTGAAAATGAATTAACATGTTATAGTCACCACATATAATCATGTAATTCATAATGTAAATGGGCACGTTATAGTCACCATATATAAACATACTATTTTAAATGCATTTTATAACTGTAATAAACATGTAATCATAATGCATTTATAATGGAAATGCACATGTAATGATCACCAAATATAAACATATCCTCCTAAATTATATCCTCCTCATAAACATAAGCAATTTAATTATTATGAAGTTACTGCTACAAGTGATCATAATAATTAGCTAGCATCAACTCATATAATTCATACCCCCCAATCCACATCAAGTTCACCAACATAATAATCATACATTCACCTCATTATATAATATCTCCACATTTTCAATTTACTCATAATATACATATAATCACCACATTATATAACAACTCCACATTTTCATCCACTCTAATTCATACATAATCTTATCTCATCTCATCTCATC
This sequence comes from Embelia ribes, assembly GCA_001753735.1. Classification (NCBI taxonomy): domain Eukaryota; kingdom Viridiplantae; phylum Streptophyta; class Magnoliopsida; order Ericales; family Primulaceae; genus Embelia; species Embelia ribes. The sequence continues at coordinate 4,702 of MKEJ01106034.1, forward strand.
TCACCTCCATAAATCATAACATATACATATGAATAAAGTCGTCTAATTTATATTAGGTTCGTTGACTACCATACCTCAATTTGTGTTAGAAGTCGCTCTAAGATCTCTAAAGCAAAAAGCCCCAATTTGCATCTTCAACACCCCTTTGATTTGATCTAACAAAAGAAATCAAATCATCAATCACCATGATATAAATTTTTTTAACTCGTAAAGATGAACAAAAATATCAACTTAAATTAGAAGTACAATATATGCAAGAAAATCAAGGCAATGCCAACGAAAGGGCAAGGTAGAAATACTTACGTAGAAACGATCTCTACGACAAATGGATGAAGAATCTCCACCTATTTATTCAATTTGAGTCTCTTAACTAGATGGAATCAAGCTTTCATGGTTTGGCTAAAATAGAGCCTCTCTCCCTTCTCTCTATTTCTCTCTCCCCAAACCTTTCAGAATAAAGTAGAAAAAGGGGTGAAAAAGTGTTGTAAAGTCCAAAAACTAATAGGGTCCAGGATATTTTCCAACCCAACTAGGTGTAACGGTACACGCTGAGTACTGGTACATCACTTGGTGTGCCAACCTCCAGTATGCCCTGAGTCCATACTAACAACTGGATGTAACGGTACACTAATTTGGTGTAACGGTACACTACTGGTTACCGTTGCACCCTCCTGGATGTAACTTGGTGTGCTTCTAATGAATTCTGAATTTCTAGCCCTCTTTTCATTAATCTGGTATAACGGTACACCCTCTTAGTGTACCAATACACCTCTGAGTACTGTTACACCACTTGGGGTGTAACGACTTCCAGTGAGCTCCAATCTGATAAGGGGTTTGTGTACCGGTACACCACTCTTAGTGTATTGGCACACTGGTCAGAACAAAACTTTCCCACTAGCAACCAACCAATAAAAATTTCTACGGGGGCGCTGCCCCGCACCCCGGAAGGGACGGCTCCCCCTTAACCTCCACGACCTGACCGGGCAGGTCGAACCCCGTACCGGTCTGTCGAAGTGGCAACAAAAGTCATGTTATAATGCAACGATGCAACTAAAATGCATAAATGAAATACCACCACCACACTTCAATATAAGTTTTCTCCATATACATATATTTATAACATCACTAGGCATACTACAATCCACAACAAATAAAATGAAAAAATATTGTACGGAATTTTTTGGACGTTACATGTAGTGGTGTATGTAAACAAGCTTGTTTTCTTAGATATTTCAGTTGTTGTTTATGTTGTACTTTTATTTTTGGTCTTGGTCTTTTATTTTAGTTGTAATTGTTGTTCTTATATATATATAAACTGCAGGTAGGCTATATATATCACAGATTAGAAGCGATTATATTATGTTTACATGGCGAGAATGGCGTTTTGTTTTGTTTTGTTTTCTTTTTCTTTTATTTCCTTTCTTCTCTCTTTTCTTTTCTTTTTCTCACGTCCCTGGTCCTTGGAATTCGGGGCGTGACAGGAGGGTCTCATGATCAATTTGCATGTGCCCAAGCTAATATCATGACTGCTTATGAATATTTTGGTTTTTGAATCTATAGACATTACTTGTTATTGATGTATTAAAATTTGAAACAAAATATCATTAACTTTAATCTCTTTTCAGAATTGCCATTAATTGAGAATAAACTACTCATTTATCAAATGAACGAGACTGAGCCAAGCATTTGACAAGCCGTGCCCTAACTTTTTTCATGAACAGCTTAATCCATTTATTGCCGTACCAATTATAAGTTTGAGATATTGCTAACAGCAAATCCATTCTATTCAATGCTAGATACAATCAGTATAAGGATCTCAAAATTTTCTCTTTTCGTCCAATGCACTTAAGGTGTATAAAGTTTCATTCTTAATTTTAAAGTCGTTAAGCCTTTACTTAACATAGGTTGATCTAGGATAGTAGACCTATGTCAAGATAACGGAACAAAATTTATTGTACTTGTAGACCATTTAACCAACCCGACTCCTACGATGACATTTAGCGCCATGACATTCTCTCTTTTGTAATCTCTTTAATTAGTTTTTAGTTTCCTCACCCATCATAACATGTTTGGGTTTGAAAACGGTCATCAAAACCACCACTAGATGAAGATAACATGGTAGAAGGGTGAATATATTTACCATTAGCGATTGTGTCCCCAAAACTATGCAATAGTTCCTCGGGGAAAGGTAGCACTTTCTTGTTAAATATTTTTGCATAATTATTGACCTATATGAAATTTTTTAAGAAAGTTAATTTACTTTCTGTGCCAAAAGCCACTCGAGATTCAATACAAGTTCATAACTACGCAATGGAATAAAATAGATTAGTTATGAATTGTAAGATTGTTCAATCTATTTAGTTGGCTTAGGAATATAATAGTTGACAAATACTCAATGACACTCTAAATTGAATTAAACTAGATTTAGCACAATAGTGAATCATAATTAACTTTAGATGGAATTTAAAAATTATGAATTAGGGGACAAAGCGAAACTATTGAAATCACCCCTAAAGAGATAAATCTTAATTAATTGTTTTAAAAAATTAGTTTATTTTTATTTCATATTGTCTGTTAGGACTAGTGGCAATTTAGATAAATAATTACTTGAATTGAAACTGGTAAAAATAATTTAATCTTAGTTTTCATAACTTAGTAGGAGTCCCTGAGATCAATAAATTTGATATCTTATTAGTAAAAATTCATTAACCTTTGTATACTTGCTAGGTTCTTCCTAGCGCAAATTTCTAACGTCGAAAAAATTCACAGAAAATTTCAGAAAAACATTCGCTTAATAAATAATATTGTTAAATATTTAATAATATTATTTATTTCATATACATATAATTATTTCGTGGCATCATACTGTACTGGTAAACATGTGTATTGTGTGCTAAGTAAGTCATGTCACCTTCATCATTTCTTGACCAGGGGAAAGTGTGTGAGAGAGAGAGAGGAGAAGAAGAAATTTTTTTTTAAACCTTTACACCTTTATTTCATTGATCATTTATCAAAATAAAGTTGATATTAGTGATCTTTGATGTGAGACCTTTAATTCTAGATAAGTCTCATCTCTTATATCAATCATTTTTGTTGTCTCAATTTTTGTGCCGTTGTGGTACATCGAAATAAAGTTTTTGAACTTTTTTTGTATATTTTAAGGATCATTTTGTCTTGTGCCTCATTTTGATCCGATAACCATTGATAGATCAAATCAAGGGCTCAAGCAAGTACGGAATTATTGCTTTTTCTTGGAAGACTTTCACGCGTCATTTTTAGATTTTGAGGTACAAGTCGGTCATGTTCTTATTTATAACCTTGAGTTTTATGAAATGCATTGACTATTTTGGGGGTTTCTAGCATAAAAATTGAGTTTTGAGGCAATGAAGACTAGACCAAAACTTAGACCAGTCCGGGGGTTTTGTAAACCGGTCCATGGATTCTCTGAGAATTATTTTAACATCTTGGACCCGTCCAAAATGGGTGTGGACTAGTCTATATATGTATGTATATATGTATGTATGTATATATATATATATATATTATTTGTTTGCTCGATTGGTTAAAAACTTTCGGGAACCAATTCTTAGTATGATTAGCCATCAAACTACTTTCTTGTACTTAGATTTGAATCAAATTCAAGGCTTCATTGATCGATTTTTTTTTTTCTTTTTGGGGGGGTCCAAAGTAGGCTTTTTAAGTTCAAGTTGGATGATCATTCGGGGGATTCTTGTTTGCTTTAGGTGGGTTTCGAAAGGCATACTTATAAGGTATGGGCAAATTCATGAATCTAATATAAATAAGAGTCTCTATATTTATATATTGACTTATGTGACATAGTGTTACTATTAAATATTATTTATGAAATAAGTGTTGCTTTCATAAATACTGAGTTATTTTCAGGAAATAAAATGATGGATATCAGTATAATATTTTCTATGAAACATATATGTATATATATATATATATACATATATTTTGGATAAGAGCATTGGTAATATTCGGGACCTTCGGGCATTGTTGTAAGGATTTCGGATCATAGTCTACTTACTGGGATAGTATATGTAGACTTTATAACAAGAAAATTTATAGGATATATATATATATATATATATATATATAAGTATATGCGTGTGTGTGTGTGTGTGTGTGTATTTTTGAAAGCCCTAAAAGTGGATGCATCAATTTTAAGACTTAAGAATATGTCCCACCCCGAATTCTAGCCATGAACCAGGGGTTCCGAGCTATTAAAGAATAGAAAAAGAAAGAAATGAATAGAATAATAACGAATTGTAAAGATAATAATAAAAAGAAATCAAAATATGTCTATGTCATCCTTGCCAACATACATCCATAATCGTAAACAAAGCTTGATTACATGTACATCAAGTGCCATAGTTCAGTAATCTACAGGCTAATATATACAACTATAGCAATAAAATAACCAAGCGTGTGCATACGCGAATCAAGCTAAGTGCTCGTACCCAACATAAATGAAAGTTATACATAGATGAGATCCGAATACAAATACAACATACCCTAGCAGTGGTCTTTACAAAATATAACAAAAGCACTATCACGTCTCCGATATTCTAAGCCTGTGTGCTATTGCCCCTCAACTCCTGTACATTATAATTACATAGTACAAGAAATAAATAAAAATAATATGATCAAATTTCTAGTAAAACTCTAAATATGAGTTTGAATGCTCCATGATATGTATGCATATACAGTGTTATGCGATATGCCATTTGAACAATGTCCAAACACCATTTTCCAAACCAAACATATTTCCCAAAATCCATGTTTTTCCACATACTCATAATTTTTACATTTCTTATATTCCATATTTCTCATTTCTCATATTCCTCATTTCTAGTAATCAAATGATTTTTCCGAGCTTTTATTCAAATTTCCCATTTTCCAACTTATTTGCTCATTCTGAATCCAAATAAAATTTTCATGCAAAACCAGCAAGACTCGACAAAAGTGGGACTAGTATCTTTAATTCAGCTCCTCGCCAGGACTACCCACGCCCTATATATCATATAAAACAGCATGAGCGGCACAAGTACCTCGATTTATAGGCCCAACTTGGAGTTATTAGATTGCTTATAATCTTTTTTTTAGTTTGGTAAATTTGGCCTAACCCCAACAAGAAATAAAAGAGACTCCAATGGACTCTCGAAATGCTCATGTATTTTCTATTTGAAAATCCATATTTTTCCATCCAAAAGCGATGTCTCGTACTTAATAATCATGTATGTATGAAAAGCTCAAATGATAACAATATGTACATGATAACATAATAATTCCAATATCATACAATAAATGAAATGAAGTATGACCAATGCTCTAATATAGTCCTTTTTCTTTAAAATTCGACAAATGCTCATATGATTTTTCGTAAATGAAATTCTTCCATTTAAAGTATTAAACCTCAATAACAACTCATATTTCTCATTTCAAACTCATAAATCCAAACCACAATTCCAAACCATAATTTCATAAAGCAATATACATAATCACATAACATAAACCCATATATTCATAGTAGTACTATGAATTTGTCGTACCTCAATAGCTTAGTAAATGGTCCCGAAAACTTCCCGAGAAAACCCCCAATTCTACCCCAAATTAGCCCTCTTATTCAATCTATCTACACTACTCGGATTGGTTAGAACCTAGCTAAGAAAACAATCCTAATATAGTAAGGAACAAGAATCACAAACTATTTCAATGTGCAATCATGGTACGAAAACTAAGAAATATCATATGAGAAAGACGAGAGATGAGACTTGCCTCAAATTGTAGGCCTCACTTTAAGGAATCCGAATATCAAATTTTTATCTGTATACTCTAACTAGATGAATAGAACTCTCAAAGTTGGAAGAAAACCCCCCATCTCTCTCTCTCTATTTTATGGTTATGAAGAACGAGGTGAATAGGAAAAATTAGAGTCAACAACTTTAAGTTCAATATTGACCAGATGGATTGATCCAACTGCATTTGGATAGATTAGTCTGCAAATTTGGACCAATCTATCAGTTACTTAGATCGATCGAAGCTTCTGGAATTTTGAGGGTGCACACCATGGGCTGAAAACTTCCAAAAATATTCATAATCCCTTATAGACCCTAATAGACGTGTTTATCAATTTTTAGAATAGCATTTAAGTACTCAAAACTCTTTTTACGCGACAAAATATGACTATCGACAAACGCCGATACACAACGTCACTACACATCATTTTGCACCCCCGAAACCAAGTCTTATCATACGTCATTATCCTAAATGATATAATTTCATATCCACAAATATGCAATAGTAGTTCCTAATGTATATAACATTAATATAATAAAACAAAAAAATTATTCGGAATTTCTAGGACATTACATCCTTCCCATATTAGGAAATTTCGTCCCTAAAATTCACACACCATGAAAATAAGGAAGTGCCTGAATTCTCAAAGAGTTATGGGTACTTTGTTCACATATCAGCTTCCTGTTCCAATGTAATGTCCTCCGTAGAGCCACTCTTCCAAAGAACTTTCACTAGCCAAATAGAACGTCACCTCAGCATCTGTTCCTTTGTATCCAAGATCTTAATAGGATAAACTTCAAACGAAACATCTTCCTCGACTTATAAATCATAAAAATTGATGGCATAAGAGGGATCTTAGATATATTTCCAGAGCATAGAAATATGAAACACCGAATGAACACTAGAAAGTTGATGTGGTAAGGCCAATTGATAAGCCACCTCATTAACTTTCTCGAGAATAGAAAACGGACCAAGAAAATGACGAGAAAGTTTCCCCTTCTTTCCAAATCGCAGTATACCCTTCTTCGAAGAAACCTTCAAGAATATTTGGTCACCCATCTCACACTCTAAAGAATGTCGTTGACAATCCGCATAAGACTTATGACAACTTCTCATCGTCTATAATCATTATTTGATCAATTGGACATTTCGAGTCGCTTCTTGTACTATTTCCAGATAGAGCAAGCACCATCACCAACATCCACCCAACAAATCGATCGACATGGACTACCATATAAAGCCTCAAATCGAGCCATCTCTATACTCGTGTGATAGATATTATTATAGGTGATTTTAATTAGGATTATGTGTTCCTCCCAACTTCCACCAAAATCTAAACACAAGCCCGAAGCATATCCTCAAGAGTTTGAATAGTCCATTCAGATTGGCCATTTGCTTGTAAATGGAAAGTCGTACTAAGAGAAAGTTTTGTCCCCAAAGCAGCTTGGAGACTCGACCAATACCGTGAAATAAAATGAGAGTTGTGATCCAAAACAATAGACATAACATTACCATGTAATCGAATGATCTCAGTAATATACTTCCGATAAAGTTTTTCAACTGAGTCAATTGTACAGATGGGAAGAAAATGCACTAACTTTGTCATCCAATCTATAATAACTCAAATAGCGTCACAACCCCACTTGATTTCGACAATCTAACCATAAAACCTATAGTAATGTATTCCCACTTCCACTAGAGAATGGTCATCGGCTGAAGAAATTCTCCTAGATGTTTATACTATGCCTTAACCTATTCGCACATTAAGCATCAAGAAACAAACTTTGCTATATCCTTTCATTCCATTTTGTCAAAAATATCAAGATACATCATGAAACATCTCGGTGCCTTTCTGGTCAATTGCCAATTGAGAATGATGAGACTCATGAAGAATCTCATCTCAAATAGATAAAAGGATAAATAGACAATTTTGGAAATACAATCTGCCATAGTCGAAAATAGTTTACTGATCCAAACCATCCTCAGAAAGGATATATGCATCAAACTCATCATAAACATGTTGTGCTTCTACAACACAAATGATTATAGTTGGTTGGACATTAATCATAAATAATGTCGCTCAATCTTCTACCTCGACACAATCCAATCTAAAATCGTTAAGATTCCGAAGCATTTTCCTTTCATTTACTGTAAGACAAGCAAGTGTGCAAAGAGCCTTAAGACTCAACGTGTCAGCTACCACATTTGCTTTCCCCGGATGATACCCTAAATCAAAATTATATTAATCTAAGTATTCCATCTACCCTGCTATCTGATGTTCAAGTCCCATTGAGTAAACATATATTTAACGGACTTGTGATCCTAAAAAGACTTCAAACTTTTTGCCACAGAGATAGCGTCTCCAATACTTCAAGGCAAATACTATGCCTCCAAGTTCTAGGTCATGAGTTGAGTAGTTCCATTCATGAGTCTTTAATTGCCTAGACGCATAGGCAACCACCATCCTAATTTACATAAGGACACAATCGAAACCCTCCTTTGACACGTCAAATATACCATGTGCCCAATACCCGCTCCGGAATAATAAGAATCAAAGCCGAGTTTAGCAAAGATTTTAATAGAAGAAATGACTTATCACATTTTGAATCCCATTCAAATTTTACTCCTTTTTGATTGAGCCAAGTCAATGGAGACTCCAAATGCTAAAAATCCTTAACGAATATATGATAGTAGCCTGCTAGGCCTAAGAAACTTCAAATCTTGAAAATGGATTTAGGTCGTTCTCGACTGGTAACAGATTCAATTTTTGTAAGATCTACTGGCACCCCATGTTTAGAAATGACAAGACTAAGAAAACGAGCTTCCATGGCCAAAATTTACATTTTGAAAACTTGGCATAAAGTCGATGTTCTTGCAGAGTAGAAAGAACAATACTGAGGTGTTCGCAATATGCCTCCTCCGAAGACGAATAAAGAAGAATATCATCGATAAACACCTCAATGAACCAATCAAGACAGGGTTGAAAACCTCGATACATCAAATCCATAAAATCCGTAGAAGCATTAGTAAGCTCGAAAGGTATAACAAGAAATTCAAAATTCCCATACCAAGTCCGAAAAATAGTCTTAGGAATATCCTCCTTCCTAACCAATTATATCCCATGCATAAGTCGACCTTTGAAAAGAACTTCGACCCCCCGAAGTTGATCAAAAAGATTGTCAATATGCAGCAATGGATACTTATTCTTTATGGTAACCTGATTCAACTTTCGATAGTCGATACACATCCACATCAACCTATCTTTCTTTAGTACAAACAGTGCAAGTGCACCCCATGGTGAAGAACTTCCCTGAAAAAATCCTTCAAGTTGCAAATCATCCAAATGTACCCTTAGTTCTTCCAATTCTGTTAGAGCTAAAAGATAAGGCACAATTGATGTAGGATGAGTACTAGGCAAAAGATCAATAATAAGCTCCACCTCTGGTGAAAGTAGGAGTCCACTAAGATCTTCTAGAAATACATCTGAAAAATCCCAAGAATAGTTGGAAACTCACCCCCAAAGACACTTCCTCTAATAGATTAAAACAAGCCAATATGCCGTTAGATTAATCCGAAAATGACAAGTATAAAGAAAAAGAGAAAGACTTTTCCCTTGATAAACAATAGAAATTCCATCCGAAGTTTTCATCAAAACCTTTCTCCTTTCACATATGATTACAGCATGGAAATGAGCCAACCAATCTATGCCAACAATGACATCAAAAATACGCATGTCAAAGACAATGAAATCATATATAAATATATGATCCGCAATAAGCAATTCACAGTCCCGACATATACTATTCATAAAAATAATGTCTCCACCCTGGGTATCAACATGAATTAGCTAATTTAACAAAGAAACAGAAAATTCTAACATATGAACAAAAATGATGCAATGAATGATCATAATGCACCCGTATCAAATACAACATATACCTATGTAGAAAGAAATGGTAATATACCTTGAACACTAAAGGCTTGATTACCTCTAGTGTCTAAGGAATAGTATAGGCATGGGACTGAGAAGTCCAATCCTTCTAGAATCCTCCCCGAGAAACACTCCCCTAGAATCTACCCTGCGAGACCCCACACCTTGAATACTACCCCGAGAGACACAACACCATGATAAGAAGCAGAAGATAGTACCATGAAAGCTATCAAGGTAATGCTATCAAAGATGTAGACTGAATAGGTCCATGAAAGCTGCTAGGGATTGCAAACATCTCTGGGCATTAAGTACACAAATGGCCCTTATAGTCGCAATTGCGACAAAAGACTTGAGGGGAAACAACCTAAATATGAATTTCTGTGCCACAAAGATGACAAGTCTGAGATAACAAACAATACTGAGATATGTAACCAAGTTGGCCATAGGAATAGCATTCTGTGCCCCAAACTACCGACCCCGAAGGTGCTAACCGATTCGAAGAAAATCGATCCCAAGAAGATGAAGAAAAGGCCTCCCAAATCCTTTTCCTATCTCTACTACCTTTATGGTTTCCACCACCGATATAGCCACCCCAACTGATCAAACTCATTCCAGAGTCCTGAACTGTTGACCCCGATATTGCTCCGAAGGCATCGAAAAATGAGTATCCTTGATACGTTGCTTAGAGAGTATTCCTTCTTCAACCATCATAGTGGCCCTCACACAACTCTTATAAGACTCATGCAAGCTCAAAGCCACCAGAATATGAATAGAAGGATGCAAACCCTTCTTAAACCTCCGATATCGAAGCTTTTCAGTAGCGGCGAGCTCTGGTACATACCTTGAAATATTTGTAAAAGGTTTTTGATATTGTTAAACTCTCTTGCCTTTCTAGTCTAGGTTCGCAAACTCCTCCCATTTCCTTTCCTGTTCCATATATGGAAAGTATTCCTCCAAAAACATTTCTTAAAATGTCACCCAAGTTAAATCATCTGGTCCTTGAAGTTCCTCCCAACCTTTTCACCATTCTCTAGCTTTTCTCCTTAGATAGAATGGCACCATTGCCATCCTAAGGTCATCATCCATCATTTGGAACGACTTAAAAATCCGCTTGAACCCCATCAACCAATGCTCAACCTCTATTGGCTCAGCATCTTTCTTAAAGATAGGCAGATCCAACATATAGAAATGCTTCTAAGTCCCTAAATCTTGTGTTTTATCACTTATACTGGCACCTCTTTCCATCCAATTAAAGGCTGCTTCCATAGCCCTATATATATTAGGGGACCCTGTAAATGGAAATTCTCCCATATGCTCATCAACTCCCAGCTGCGGTCGAGCACATAGCGAATCATGTAGTTGGGTTTTGGGAACCTCTTCTTTACTCTCCTCCTTATTCTCCTCTGGTATGCCTTCCAAAGGAGGAATGCCGTCCGCTCCCTCATCTCGACATGTAGGCATAGATGATACCTCCTCTTCAGCACGTTCTCCTATACGACTATCCCTTCCTTGAGCTCCTCGTCTACCTTCCCTACGTCTGTAACCTCTTCCACATGCCATCTTACTTTACATTACCAACAAGAAAATAAAGTCCGTTAGGCTAGCTATAACATGCTAGTAAAAGTAAAACTACCATGCGTTAACCAGTCAACTTCTTACTACCAATGTAAGTATGCATGTTACTCTCGTCACGACCACATTTCCTACCAAGCCACCTAGGTTTACGTAACCCAATTAGATTTGATACCAACCTATCATGCCCCAAATTCTAGTCATGAACCCGAGGTCACAAGCTATTAAAGAAAAAAAAAAAAGGAATACAATAATAGCAAATAGTAACGATAATAATCAAAAGAAATCAAAATATGTCTACACCATTCTTGCCAATATACATTCATAATTATAAAAAAAGTTTAATTACATATACATTGAGTGCCTAGTACAGTAATCCACGAGCTAATATATACAACTATTGCTACAAAATAACCATGTTTGTGCATACGGAAATCAAGCTAAGCGCCAGTAACCAACATAAATGAAAGTTATACATAGATGATGTTCGAATATAAATACAAGATACTCTAGCAGTGGCATTTACAAAATATAACAAAGCACTATGACGTCCCCGATAGTTAAAGCCTGCCTACTATGGTCCTCAGCTCCTGTATATTATACTTACATAGTACAAGAAAGAAATAAAATGATAGGGTCAAATTTCTAATAGAACTCTAAATATGAGTTTGAATGTTCCATGATATATATACATATACAATGATATGCGATATGCCACATGAATCCTCCAACAATGTCCAAACACTATTTTCATAAACCATTCTCCAAACCAAAAACATTTCCCAGGATCCTCATTTTTTTGCATTCTCATAATTTCCACATTTCTCATTTCTCATATTCTTTATTTCTCTTAATCAAATGCTCATTCTGAGCTTTTATTCAAATTTCTCATTTTCCAACTCATTTGCTCATCCTGAGACTAATAGATTTCTCATGTAAAACCAATAAGACTCAACAAAAGTTGGGCTAATATCTTTAATTTGGCTCCCCGCCAAAACTACCTACTCCTTATATACCATATGAAATTTGGTTCCCCGCCAAAACTATCTACTCCCTATATACTATATGAAACATCACGAGCAGCACATATACCTTGATTCATAGGCTCGACTTGGAACTGTCAGGTTACTCATAAAATCTTTTATTTTAGTTTGGTAATTTGACCTTGCCCCGAAAAGAAATAGAAAAGACTCAAAATGCTCAAAATGCTCATAGATTTTCTATCCAAAAATCTCCACATTTTTCCGTCCGAAAATGATGCCTCATGCTTAATGATTATGTATATATGAACTGCTTGAATGATAACCATATGTGCATGATTGCATAATAGTAAACTCCACTTTTTGCATAGACGGAAATCCACTCATATTTTCCACAAGTACATTTGGAAAGTCCCGAACAATAGGTGAAAACTCTACCATCGAAGATACTTCCTCTGACATATTAAGACTAGCCAACATATCCAATAGATTAGTCCGAAAATGACGTGTATTATAAGGCCCCAAATTTTGAAAAAACTATAGTACGTATAAAGTCTAAGTATGATGTAACATTTTCTA